>VMDR010005396.1:0-51969 GCA_007922815.1 Macrotus californicus
TGGTCTATTTAATGTTTTTTTACTATGTATGTATGTTTGTAGTTTAGCATACCTCATTTTTTTTCAATGAAATACTAAACTACAATATTTATAGCAGGGGAAACTCCACAGTACTCTAGAGTTCTGAGGAACACAATGTGAAAACCACACCTCCAGTTCATTCTCCAGTTCACTGCCAAGTCTTTGGAAGTTGTTTATCTGAACTTACTGATACTTGTCATATTTTCTGAAATATGCAGAATAGGCAGTACTACTACAATTTCTACAAATCAGCACATCAGACCCCTTGTATCAGTCAGGGTTCAGCTGCAAAGAACTAAGTTAGTTTAAGCAAATATAGATTTATTATGTGGTTTGCAGAATCATTAAGTTTATTTAAACTATGGAACTGGGATACTACAGAACCTATCTGACAAAGAGGAAGCTTCCCAGCAACCCATATGGCTGTGACTCCAAAGCAACGTCACCTTAAATAGGAAGCTGCCAACAGGTACTTGAAGGCCAGGCCACACCTCTGCCCTCAGTACTAGAAAAATGGATGTCTTGCACCCTGACTCTCAACGCTATCAAGCTGGTGACTATGCCCGGGGACTTCAGCGAATGATGCTGAAGAAAACCCAAACGCCTCTAAAAACGCCTTGGTTCCTACTTCTGGAACCCAGCACATTTGATATTCCAGAATGAGTCTGCTTTCTTCCTCCAAAGGAAAGGAAGACAAACCAGTAGGAGGCTGGAGTGGACCGTGCCAGCTGGTTGCCATACCCACCTACCCCATACACTCAGTTCCCATACTAGAGACAACACTCAGACCTTTTCTTGATAGCACCCCAAAAAGGTCAGGAATGTGCCCCAAATCTATTGGCCTGCTTTGAAACTCACTCTTGTAAGTTCTTGTTTTTATATTACATTTCAATCACAACTAGCACTTAGAAAAAAAAAATTTCATAAATGTTTCACTTACTCTGGAGAGTGACTCTACTTTTCATTTGTCTAAAATTTATTTCTGTTTTAACTATCCAAGAGACAAGGTTCACACTCAAATAATCTGACTCTTGCAGTCTTTGCTCATAACCTTCCTGGCTTTCCACTTGGTAGATGGAGATTCCTCAATCCTTTGCTCTAACCTCCAACCTGCTCTTGTACACAAGAGGAAAAATTCTGCCACCTATGAAGTTTCTGTTCCTTAAATCCCTCCCTTGCCCGGGGAATGGTTACCATCACTGTTGCCACACTGGACTAAAGGAACAGCCACGTAGGTACTCAACAAGTCACACGCATGGAAAAAGTTCTCCCTTAATTAGTCTAAAATCCTCCCGAGCTATTTAAAATCATTCTTGTTTGTTGAGTCTGAGTGTTTAAGAGACAACTTGTTACAGAAATGGCAACATGTCTGGCTGCGGACTGGTAAGGAGAGATCTCTTTTCTAATTGTCACACCTTATACAAAAATCAGCCCAAAATAGAGCATGGACTTAAATGAATGACACATAAATATAAAACTTAGATATTATTTAGGACCTTTACCTTCGAGAAGAGTTTTTAGACATAACCGCAAAAGCACAATCTATAAAAGGAAAAACGGACAAAATGGACCGCCTCCAAAACAGATCCTTTGAAGAGGATGAAAAGACCAGCTAACCGTTCAGAATACGGTCAACACAGGCATCTGGCTACAGCGAGACGGAAGTGCTGCTGCTCTCCTTGTTTTCACAGGAGTTTTATTTTCAAATTCCTAAGCGCACACAGAAGGGTGGGAACGTCTTGCGGCTACTTTCCCCCCCGAGGCTGACTGCGGAGCAGCCAGACACCAGCCCCTGCCTATGGTCACATTCCAGACAGGCATTTATAAGACATCGATGATTAAAAGGCAACGAACGACCCGACCCCATCATTGAGACCCAGGCCTAATATCAGCGGGGCAGTTTTTCATGGAAATTATTTCCAAAACCAAACGACTGCAAAGCGGTTTTTACTTTCTTCTGTAGACTTCCTTTCTCCTCCTCTTCTCCATTTCCACTGAAGAGAGCGGGCAGGAGAGATGGTATAAACGACACTGAGAAGAACTTTGTTTGGGCTACGACGGGTGGCGTGGGCAGGCAACAGAGCGCTCTGCAGAAGGAAGGGTTCCGAGGTGTAGGTCACTGGAACCTGGTCATGCTACAACTCAGAGCTGCTGAGCGCCTTTCTTTCTTTCCTTTTCTGCCTGATAAAGCTCCGAGAATGACTAGCTTGCCCTCAGCATCAGAAAGGACGTGTGTGCTGAGCTGTCATTTGGTCCTGCCTGCCGTCCCAGTACCCTCTTTCAAATGAAAAGCCCACATCCAGTCTGCAGGAAGGCATCCGAGGGAGAATCTTCTAACACACACCAGCGATGGAAGTTCTCTGCCCTAAACACGGCGGCTCTCTCTCCTCTATCTTCGTGTCTTTGTAAAGCCTCTGTGCAGCGTCCCCAACCTCACTGCGTTCCTCCCAGGCCCTAAACATACTCAGGTAACAGCAAGCAGGAATCTCTCAAGTGGGAAAATGATTAAGTAGGCAGGTTTATCTGTAAGCACCGGCTGCCTGAAGTGAGGGGGAGTTTCATCCCCTCCGGGGAGCAATACTGGGTGAAGGATCTATCCAGTCCGGCCTGCACCCTCAGGGTACCCAGGTCTCCCCGCTGCACTGCCTGAGCTGAAGGTCTCGAGTGACACACTGCGCATGTGCACAAGAGTAGCTGGGGAACTGGGTTTGACCGGCCTCCTTCCGGCTCTGTGGCTTGGAGGCCTCAGCAGTGGTATGTGTCTTCCTGGGGTGACACGCGGGGCAGCCACTGGAGTGAGGAGAGTGAGGCACTCTCTAGGGGTATAAAATTTAAGGGGCCCCAAAATACTCAGTAATCAAGATCAATAATAATTTATATGTGATTTTTTTAAAGAACCAAAATTAAAGCAAAAATCCATGATGAACAAACTATGAAATTTTAAATAAGGACAGGATCGACGGGGCTTTGGGAGAGATCTTAAAATTTTGTGGATTAAGGTAAAAGGACAATGTACAGATACTAAAAGATACCCAGGTGCCTAAATGGCACCAACAGTGGGTTTGCAGGAGGTCCCAGCTCAGTATCCAGTCTGTACCCTCTGAGGCCTGGAGGCACCAAGGGCTAGGAGACACCTGCTGCTCTCGGCTCTGGGCTCTCAGGGGAGCTGGGGCTTGAGTGTTAAATAAAGCCAGGCACACAGGAGTTTTCCTGAACATAAAGGTGAACGAGGCCCCTGGCAGGGAGACTGTGTTTAGACTCTCTCTGACTCACTTTCCTGTTTATTTCCCATCCAGGTTCAACTGAAGTACTCCACAAGGTCAGGTGCGGCTGGGAGGACATTCCCACACAGGCCACCAAGAGGTAATCTAGGGCAGTGCCAATCCCACTGGCCCAATGCCAGTTCATTTTCTGGAACCACAGCTCCCCTTGTTTGGGCAAGCTTCTCATTCCTCTCCTCTCACTGTGTTCCTTTGTTTTTATCCAGAAGTTATAAAAATCCCAGGCCGAAAGCCCCTCATAAAGCTGGAAGATTAAACATCCCGGATGCACTTTTCAATCAGCTGTGACTCTGCACACGCAGGAACTTTATAGCAAAGTGTGCTCAGAGTAAAACTCAGCATTTTGCAGAAGAGGGGGCCACATCAAGAGAAAACACCAGCCACCCTCAGTAATTCCTAGGGCAAGGCTGCCATAGGCTCCTGCAGCCTCTCGCTCTGAGGCTTGCTTCCTGTAGCTGCCAGTATCTACCTGTACTGCCAACTGTGCTTGGCTTGGATGCGAGGAACTTCCTGCCTGCAAGACAAAGGGTCCATTATCTAACAGGCTCAGTGTCCTGCAGGTATGGGGAAAGGCACAGAGGAATTTATTCTTATCTTCATTTTATTTTGCAAAACATGGGCTATCTTTACAGAAAACTGAACCTCATTCACTTCCTGCAAAGCACAACAGAGAAATTCCACTCCTAAACTGGCTCCTGGTGCTCTTGCTTCAAGCACAACCGGGTTTAAGAGAGCATGAGGCTCCATAATCCACCTGCAAAGTCCGAGCCTGGTCCTGGTGTGGAAGCCAATGTCCTCCTGACACTGCCCAGGCCCCTAGGCTCCTTTGGTGTGTCACACCCCCTTGTGCCCCCTGCATTCATTTGTAAATGAGCCAATAGGAACTGAAGGCCTAGACTAACTAACTGCTTCCACCATTTAATTAACTTTGTGACCTCCAAAAATGAAAAAAATAAAAAGCAACAGATTTTCTGTGGCTTTTTTCTCTCATTGTGAATTGAGGAACTTGGATTCTATGCTAAAATGAATCATACAAATTGAATGTTAAACATTAATATTGATAATGGAAATAATAATAGAGGCTTTTTATGTTTTTGTTCTTGTTTTAGGATAGCTAGGACAATGCCTGAACCCAACCTCATCATCTGCAAGTGAAGAACAAATTCAGGATACCTCCTCACATCTTTCATCTCTTTTCTTCTTCAAGCGGAGCACTTGCTAGGCTTTACAAGGTAGAATTTAGCTGTCTTGTGCATGAGGCCAAAATCTGAAGCATTTTCAAGCTGACCTAGTTCCTGCCCCATCTTCCCCTGACCCCATCTGCCTGCAAATGCAGGTACCAAGTGGGAACAGTGAAATGGGAGGTTAAGCAACCAGCACAATTGGCAAAGAGGGCTAAGTCCTCATAACCTGTACATCTTGTTCAAGGACCAGAAAAAAATAGCATAGCAAGGTAGAAAGTGAATATCCAATATGAAGATAAGTGGTAAGGCAGAAAGAGAGAAACCTCCTGTTTTTCTTAACAGCTTGTTGAAAAGAAATGCTATGGGACATGCGTGCCAAACCCCTCTATCCTTCCGTGTGCTGGAGGGATGAATGCCCTGAGTTTACAGCTTTTACTAACATTGGCCACATTGCACCTCTTCTTCCTGGAGCCATTCACTGGACTGCCAGACAGTCGCAGGGCTCATACCCCAACTGGCCAGGCTTCTGAGATGGGGAAGGTGCCTCCTGAGAAACAACACTCATTCTGGTCTGTCCCCTGCTATTACCAGGAACACAGGCAAATACTGCCAGCATTTTGGCTCGAGGGGCTAGCCCCAGCGAGGTCTGAGTGGGCCCAGTCCCAAAGACATCTTAGACTTGCTGCTCCCCAGCAGGCATGTCTTCATGTTTGATGTTCAATCAGTGAAGCTTCTTAGGACTTGTGTTTTTACAAATCAAGATCAAATTAACATTCACTTGCAGGGGTATGTGTTCAGAAGTATAAAAACAGACACATGCAATAATAAAGGAACATTAGAAATTGCTTTTTGAGGCTTACCCAGAGATCTTTCTTTTGTCTGGTTCGTCGTTCTCACCACTGGAAGGCTCGCTCGAGTCCGGCTGCCTCTGGAAAAAGGACTTGGAGCTTCGCCCTCAGACATGGCTTCCAAAGAATCAGCAGATGTCTCTGATAAATGCTCGATTGGCTCGCCCAAGCTGGGAGGTTGAGGACTGTGAGACAGTTTGGGGCTTCTTGTCTGCAAAAAGCATTTGAAAGAAAGTGGAAAAATAAACTATTATTAATTATGCTAAAAATGTTTTCAATGCCATCAAAGTCTGCCAACCTACAAAAGCAATGTGGCAAGGGGAGTAAGTCCACCAGAAAGACTGGATAGAACTAAAGACCTAGTGGGTCAAGGTTCCAGCTGTAAAAGTTACTGAAAAAACAAAAAAAAAACAACAAAACCCCAAAACACCCAACCATATTGCCCCTGAGCAATCCATTAAGATTTTTATCTCCGAACATCCACCTTACAAATGCCATTTTGAAGAGGGCATTGAGGACAAGCCACATTATAGGAAATAACGATGGCGTATCAATTCCTTTTGCAAGGCAAATTCTGACAGTTGTTATAATGCACGGGATTGTGCACTCTCATATACAGCCACGAGCCCTATCATGGCGTTTTGGTCACTGATTGACCGCATACACAATGGTGGTTCTGTAAGATTATACACAGCCTAGGTTTGTACTGGGCTACACTATCCAGGTTTGTGTACTCTATGATGTTCGCACAATGACAAAATTGCCTAATGCATTTCTCCGGACATATCCCCATCATTAAGAGGCATATGACTATATACCTAAATGGATAATGCATTTACACCAGAATATACTGAACACAACCTGTCCTTTAAAGTCTTATATCAAGAATATTTCCAAAATCAATAACCTAAGATTGTAAGGGAGATATTTATACCACAGTCAAACTTTCTTTGGAGGCACAAACCCTAAAAATAAGATTCTGTCTATTTGGTTATTACCGTGACAATCAGCATGAAGTCATATAATAGCTTACACACATATACAGTTGAATTTCTCTTAGTTACCTGTACTGTAATGGCAGGAGGTAGGATGTGCAACACCCACAACCTTACAAGCTATTACTCAATAACACTCCTTGACCACGAATTACTAGTTGAGCATTATGGAAGATGCAGAAAAACAGAAATGTGGCCTGATGTCAGAATTTCAAAACTAATCGATGAAATTAGTGAAGGACAACAAATAACACAACATAAAATATCATTAAGTGTAAACTATGAACTGTGTGGTACCTCCGTTCATACTTTCTACAGACATCTGTTGAGCATCCACCATGCTCCAGGCACTGTGCTATGTCTGGGGACAGAATGATGCACAGAACAGACATGACTCTGCCCTGAGGGTGCTTACGGTACAGTCAGATGACAGACATTGCCACAAATTAAAGGTGCAACAACCCAGACGAGGTGGGGGTGGGGATGCATATGGGCAGAGGGCTGGAAAAAAATGTAAACTAGGATTTCAAGAAAGAGGGAAGTTGGGAGGAAAGGGGAAACTGCAGGGGAGGAATGAAAAGCAGGAAAGCCATTCCAGGAGGAGGGAACAGTATATGCAAAATGCCTGAGGCTGAAAGAAGTGGCAAGCCCTGGAGGCTTGGTGGGGCTAGAGTCCGGGCAGAGACCAGAACAAACATAGAAGCCTAGAGTCAAGGTGAGAATTCTCAACTTGACTCTAAGGTGCTAGGACGCCATTTAGGCAAGAAAAGGGGCCAGGGGGCTAGGGTAGATACTCTTTTTAGAAGATCACTCTGCTACTGTGTAGAGGTTGCAGATTGTACATGTAGATAGTCAGAGAAAGGGAGTCAGTGAAACTGGGGGGTACTCGGCTGAATAAATGTATTATCTCAGCTTTCCTCTCCCACCACCTGCCCTGACTGGTGCTTTCTGGGAGGCAAACTGATCTGAGTTAATCAGGTAGGTGAGTTTTTTACTTCGTAAGATGCCAAAGGTACTGATGGGCTGGTGGTGGGATCATACGATTTGTATCTACATACTATTAGTGTCCCTGGTGGCCAGTTTTTTGGTTGGTTTGCATTCCTTAATTTTCTTTGTCTTTCTAAGGATGTAAATGCATTTTGAAGTTAGGCACCGAGGCACCTGTCAAGACAGGACCCGCTTTGTGGGGGTGCAGCCTGTGTGGTCACACAGGACCCTGCCCTTGAAAGGGCTTCCTGATTGGTTTCCCAGTCTGCTGTGGCTGACTTGAAATTCGTAATGATTTTAGCAAGAAGGTACACTGATAATTACGTAGCCAGAACTGCCTCAGGCTCTAGCTACAGAGCTCTTTCAGGGATGTCCAGATGTGCCTGACACATTAGGGGAACCCTCAGAGGGTGTGATGATCAGCGTCTTTCCCATCTTTCTTCCTAAAAGTACGAGGACACTCATCCTGGCAGAATGCCCGCCCTTTGCTACACGTCTCCGGGCCTTTCCATGTGGGAGACAGGAATGAGGTTGGCACACAGCAACCCGCACCCCCTTCAGTGCAGGGTGTGGCTTCAAGGAAGGGGACAACCTGGGTGTTCCATAGGAAATGCTCAGCTCAGATTATGTGCCAATAACAGAGCCAGAAAGGATACCCACTGACAGTTAAATTGTGTCTTTGGGTTAATTTTTCTGCATAAGCCTCCAAAGTAGTTTATTCTCAGACTTGTTTCTTATAAAATTTGTTTCTGTTATGGACATTAAGATCTGGCTTTGGCACTCTTTAAGAGTATTGTTTGACTAGAAAAACCAACCCTACGTCACTGTGCAGCTCACCAAAATTTGCATAAATTCATATGGTCTTCAATGAAGTATGTTAAGCAATGAACCTGATTACTAGGTTCAGCAGAATATCAAGCTCAGATGTCCTCAACCCTGACTTAAAAAAAAAGACATTCAGTTTAGCAAAATGGCTAAGAAATGACATTATTTGAAACAACATGGTTTCATTTTAGAACCTCTGTTGTCTGGTGGGTAATCTTTGCAGCCTACACCAGACATGATACATTTAATGAGTTGTCATTTTCCAATGCAAAGGGCAATAATCCTTGAAGAAAATCAAAATTAAATTTCCTTTTCTTGTTCAGGGTCATCATGGTAGTAGTATGTATAAAAATAAAAATGTAAGGGCTAAATCTTAATTTTTAGCTTCCTGTCCACAGCTACTCGGTTCCAAAAATCTCCTCCCCTTGTTTTAATGTCATTCACTTTCTCATGACAAACAAGTTTGTCATGCAAACTATTATTGCATATTAGCAATCTCCTCACACAGTACCCTCCCCTCTGATGCCAGCTCACTGCTGAGAGACATCACTTAGTGCAAAGAAAAGACAATGGAAATTGCTGACACCAGTGTCAAATACCCTGTGATTTTTGAAGAGACAAGTAAAAAGCATTTGGAACAGGGATTCAGTGCTCAGCATAGGGCTAGGCTCCAGGCGTTAAATGTCATATATGGTTCTTGAGCTCATAATGCTTTTAAGGTAGAGTTTGGAGCTAAGGACAATATTCACTTAACATCTGGGCAAGAAGGACTAAGAGGTGTGTCACAGTGAGTGTAGAAGGGCTTTGGAGGGACAAGTGCTGACATTAAAAGGTCGGCTGGGAGAGGAAGAACATGGGTGAGGAAGTGCTAAGGCATGTGGTGAGCGAGGTCACCTGCTTGTGTTCTCAGGTCTTCGTGCACTCAAGGGGCATACAAGAGGAGAAGGCAGGACAACTAAGTTTTTCCCTACTGTGCACACTCTGGAATGGGAGCCTGATGCCTTTCTTTGCTCCCTCAACTAAGCTAACAGATACACGTCATCCAATAGCAGTTGAGTACCAAGTTGTCTCTCTCCACAGGCAACCTCATGGCAGTACTGTTGCTCCTACAATCCTTGCCTGTAATACTGAGTACATAAAAAAGTTCCCCTCTTATTAGTTGACTTGACACTTAGCCATTTTTGAAAGGGTTCCTGCCCCGAAACAATGTTCCCCTTCTCCAAGGAATCCTTCCCTGCCCACATGAATAAGCGCCCGAAGCCCAGTATTCCATATCTAGACTCAACACACCTTGCAGTTTCTCTGGGACAGTTCTACTTTGTACCTGTTGTTCTAATGTAATTATTATTAGTAACCTCCTTTCAGTCTCAAACACACACTGGTTTGAGCAATAAAGTGTATGGTCAGCACTCCCAGCTCCATCTCAGACGATTGGACTGAGCAATGATCATCTAATTTTGGCTAGATCAATAATTTTCTTCTTCCCTGGAAAGGCAGACCTGGGACAGAGGAGCTATTAGTGTCTATTGAGAACTTGAAATGTGAGGTCAGCTGCAGCTGAAATGGGCAGGAAATGTAAAACAGAGAAAGAAAGTACAGAGAATATATGAAGCAGATCTGTATAGGAAAATGGAGAAGAGAGATGCCTGTGTTCCCAGTGGGAAAGCCTAAAAGATAAGAAGAGGAGCTATCTGGGCCCCCAGGAACTGCAGTTCCTAATTCTAATACACTGAGGCCCTTACAATTAATTCCTTCCAATCAATTTCAACTTTTGTTCTTAAACTAGTTTAAGATGACTCTGTGCCTTGCAAACTGACCATCACTGACAGAGACCAATTCTAACAGCTCTCCTGCTCAGGCTGCTTTGATACTCACACATTTATAATATTAGTAATAACCATGGAGAAAGCTAAACTCTCTGGAGCAATAATTCCCATTGTTTTGTATTTCAAGCATTGAACTTACTTTAAAATATACGGGGACGTCTGGTCAAGATGGCAGCATAGGTAAACACAGATCACCTCCTTGCACAACCACATCAAAATTACAACTAAAATATACAACAATCATCATTCAAAACTGTCAGAAGTCAAGTTGAATGGATGTCCGACAACTATGGAATTAAAGAACCACATCCATCCAGACTGTTAGGAGAAACAGATGCAGAATGGTCTGATCACATATCCATATAGGGTAGATAAAAATTTGGGAGGAATATCTTGGGAGCAAGGAGTCCCTGCTCCACACCAGGAACCCCAGCTCAGGGTTCCAGTGCCAGGAAGATAAGTCCCCATAATTTCTGGCTGCAAAAACCAGTGGGGATTGAGTCTGTGGAAGAAACTGCTGGAGCCACAAGCAGTTCCCCTTAAAGCAGGGGTGTCAAACTCATTTTCACCGGGGGCCACATCAGCTTTGTGGTTGCCTTCAAAGGGTTGAATGCAATTTTAGGACTATATAAATGTTAACTACTCCTTAAATAGGGGCAAGGAGCTCTGCATTTGGCCCTTTGAAGGCAACCAACCGTGAGGCTGATGTGGCACCTGGTGAAAATGAGTTTGACAGCCCTGCCTTACAGAATCCACATGTGGACCTATTCAGACTCACTCCTTTTTGTCTGGAGCTTCAGACAAAAGGTACCAGTGGCACACAGGGAGAAACTGAATTGTCTGGCATCAAGGCAGGAGCTGAGGGACAGATTTCTCCCAGACAGAAAGGTGGGTGGAGGCCATTGTCTCTTTTCTGAGTCCTCTCCCCAAAGAGTCACAGAGCCACAAACAGGTGCCATATCTGAGACTTCATCAACCAAGCTAACACTGTTTGCCCTGCCCTGGAGATCCCCTGAGACTCCACGCCACCCAGCTCACAGGCTCACCAAGCTGCTTTTCCATATGAATGGCTGGTCTTGGCTCATGCTTCAAAACTTTCTAAATCCTATTAAAAAAGCAACAGCTGGACTCAGTGAGGCCCAGGCCCAGCCAGCCTAGATTCACAACTTGAATTTGCCTGAGTCTCTCTAGCCTGGAACAGTGGCAGCCATGTCAGATTGCTCGATAGCTCAGGGAGGGTAGCTCCAGGCAAAACACAAGTAGGGACTGACCATGGCCCGCACCACTCAGGAAACCCCAGGGCCAGTGCACACAGTGGACAACTATAGACCATGTCGGAGCACCACCACCCTGTCCCTGCACAGCTGATCCTCCACAGAGGGTGGAAGTTGGTGGTAAGTGGTCACAACTAATCCTTGCAGCTGACCAGCCTGGGTAAATCCCTCCCATCAACCTGACAAGAGCAATCAAGGCTCAACTACAAGAGGAGGGCATACTCAGCCCACATGAAGGGTGCACCTCAAGTACTCAGCTTGGGTGATAGGGGAAGATGTGCCACTGGACCATACAGGACACCTACTACATTAGGCCATACTACCAAGACATAGGGTCAAAGCAGCTCTACCTAATACATAGAAACAAACACAGAGAGGCTGCCAAAATGAGGAGAGAAAGCAACATGGCCCGAATGAAAGAACAGTTCAAAACTCCAGAAAAAGAATTAAACGAAATGGAGATAGGCCATCTATCAGATAAGAGTTCAAAACATTGGTTTTAAGGATTCTCAAGAAACTTAGTAAGGACCTCAACAGCATAAATAACATCTAGTCAGAAATGAAGGATACACTAATTCAACTAAAGAACAATTTACAGGGCAACAAAAGTATAGTGGATAAAACTGAGGATCAAATCAAAGATATGGAACATAAGGAAGCAAAAAACAACCAATCAGAAAGACAAGAAAAAGAATCCTAAAAAACAAGGCTAGTGTAAGCAGCCTCTGGGACAATTTAAGAGGTCCAGTATTCACATCATTGGCGGTACCACAAAAGGGAAGATAGGAGCTTCACATAATTTCAGATTTGGCCTAATAGAAAAATCCTGTTGGGAATTATTGTTGCCATTTTGGCTCAGGTGGAACCTTTTCTTGGTCATGCACCATCTACAGCATGCATTTGCAGCTTTTACCCTAAGCTGTTGAGTGAAGAGTTGCCCCTAAGTGGGGGAGATGTGTGAAGCAGCAGTTGGGAGAAATGCCCTCTGAGCCACCTGAGGACTTAAGGGTCTGTAAAGCTGGATTTCTCCTGTGCTTCATGGGGACCCATGCCACCAACCGATCTCCCTCTGTTTCCATTACAATCTTCCAGATTTTTTCCTAAATCATCAGGCAACCCTAAACCTACAAACCAAAATGGGAAGTTATTTAGGGTCATGCAAAAAGGCATGGTCTGTGTAACTAATTCAGCCTGAACTTCACTCATCCTTTCTAGTCTTTTCTTATACGAAGAAGTCTTTTCTATGACCAAGAGACACTGGGGTAACAGGCTTCATGTAGTCTTCTACTCTGCTTCATCCGCAGCATGTGCACTCTCCAGGAATATTCTCTGCTAAAGAAGGGGTGAAGAAAGAGAAAGGAACTAGCAAATCGAGTACCTACTGCACTGTGCTAGGTGATTGTCATGTGGTAATCTCATTTAACCCTCACTGCAACTTCATTGAGAAAACAGAGTTTAAATCTGAAATTCTAGCAAGTGTAGGTAGGAACTGGGATCAAATCTTTAGAATTCCACAGCTGACATTTAACTAAGGTCATTTAACCAGGAGTCTGAAGATACTGGCTCTGGTTTCAGTTTCTACAAAAACTGAGCAACATATAATTTCACTAAGTCATGTTCTTATCTGTTAAGACAAATTGAATTGGTTAGAACTAAGCCCTTTCAGGACTAAAATTTCCTAACTTGAAGATACATACCACCAAAGAAGAAGAAATCACAGCACCCAGAAAACTTCAGTTTATTGAGATTTTCTTCGAATTGTTTACCTTATAGGTCTTGATCTACAGAAGTATGCAGGGAGCTAGCACTAGGATCTAGTCGCTGCTTTTGTTTCGGGTGCATGCACCACAGTTGCACAGCATCACTTTTTAAAGGGCTGTTGTCCTTGCATTTTTATCCTCGTGAACTAATATTTGCTGAATTATTCACCATGAGCATTGTGCTCTACTAGAAGATCAACTTTGTTCTTATTTGCAGTGTTGGATTTGGAGACTAAAACCGAAGAGAAAAAAAAGAGCTAGAAGCATTGATGATGCTCTTTTCATTTTCATTTTCCAGACCCTTTAAACCTGAAATTGAAATAGTGAGGTCCAAAATTGAAACTTACAAACACAGCTTTAAAGTAATATGTTAACTGTGGGGAACACTGGGATTTCTGGTTAGCTTACTTCACTTCAGATTACCTTATATTTTGAGAAGAAAACTCAATATTGCCTTACCGAAGTTTGAGTTCATCCTAATTAATGCCAAATTTGCCTTAGAGTATTAGGAAATACAATGAAGCCTCCCATATGGAAATGTATTCAGAATGACTCATTATTCTAACACTCATTAACTCACATGGTTAATTTAATCACGACATTCAGGCACTTTCACCCCATTTCTTGCACTTGTGAAGCTTTCCACTCAAACCTAGTCAAAATTCTGAATTCAGTTAAGAGAACTTTCTAGTAGTTAGGTTCTCCTATAAAAGATTCAAGGAGCACAATATTATGTTAACAAACACTGATCATCTCAGACTTTAGTTTTCCCTACAGTCTTCTCGCCTCAGGGAAATGAACAAATTGTCATTATGGAAGGTTTGCATTTCTAAAATTACTTACAGCGTCCTTTCTAGAACTACAGAGAAGTCACTTTCTTCTTTGCCTCTCCTGGTTTCCAAAGTCTAAGGTCTCTGCTGGGTTTAGGTCTGGGGATGGGAAGAAAGCCAAATAGCTTTATAATCATACCTGGCTTCCATTCTGCCTCTTGTCCTCTCTCCTTACATATATCCATCCCAAGTGGCTGAATCAGCTGAGAGCCTCTGCCTTCAGGCCAGCCACCTGCCATTCTCAGGTGAGTCCTGGGACCCAGAGCCAGGTGTGCTTCTGAAGCAGCAGGCCTGGGTCTTCACATGGCTTTTTGGCTACTTCCCACAACTTCTGTGGCTGATGGCCAGAAAAACACAACCTGAGCCAATATCTCCTCAGTGCCAGTCTAAGGCTGATGGCCCATGTGGGGAACAGACTGAGGACATCCACAGTTCCAGAAATGCCAGGTGGATGTGAGAGCTGTAATGCAAACATGAGAGAGAACTGCAGTTGAAGCACAGTTATAAAACTTGGGATGGATCTGGCTCTAGAGATTTAAAGGAGAAGAAACCAGCTTTTGTTTTTAAGAGAAAACTTGGTGTAAGCACTAAGCAGGGGTGTCCAAACTTTTGGTGTCTCTGGGCCACACTGGAAGAAGAGTTGTCTTGGACCACACATTAAATACATTGAAACACATAATCACAAAAAAACCTCATAATGTTTTAAGTAAATGTACAATTTTGTGTTGGGCCGCTTTCATAGCCATCCTGGGATGCATGTGGCTCGTGAGCTGCAGGTTGGACACCCCTGCGAGGGCCCTGCTATCATAATAAACACACAATTGAGTGTTTAGGGTATATCTGGGTGCTTCCTCAGGGCACTCTGTGGACACATGCCAGATTGATGGGGAACTTCTGGGCCTGACAGTAACAGGACATATCGGCACAAACCCCCATCTTAATGCCAGCTTCCTTCCAAGTGTGTGTCTCTGAGGTTCTCAGACTTCTCATCTATCTTAAATTTAGCTCTCAACATTCCTATTTCCCTTCCCCAGCTTGGACAAAGGGGAAGCCTTTTCTCTAAGATTTATTTTGATGAATTATCCTTGATAAACTCAGTTTAAACCCTGTTTCTTCAAGGGTAATATTTCAACCCCTTCCTCCCTCCTCCCACTCAAAGGGTACCCAGACATTTTTCATGATTTTCACCTGTGAAAACAGAAAGATGTTTGGTCTGGAGTAAAATCAGACGATTCAGCAGTTGAGTGAAGTACAACCGTGTCTTTTGTTTCCACATTTCCTTCACCGTGTCTATTACTTCATTATCAGATCAAAACTATAGTAGTCACTGCCCATTGCCTTCCTGTCTAGAGCCCGCCACAGGCATCCATGCAGCGAGGCAGGCACTGGACTGAGCCAAAGGAGCCAAGTGGGACCCCTCTGCCCACCCACTGTTGCCGGGCAAAGCCTCCTCCTACACATGCCAAGGAACAAATGACAAGGACACCTCTGTGCAGAAAAGGATACTTGCTCATTATTTAAAGTGGTGGCACACTGCACAGATACTCTTTCATGTTATTTGTGTGTCAGATTAATCTTCTGAGATATTCTTAATTTATCTTGTCCTTGTAGTTGTCAGCAGCAGACAAAAAAAGAGAAATTATGGACTACCTACGCCTCTCCCCAAGTTCCTGGGAAAACTGCCAAGTCTTTGTGTTCTAAGGTCTTCCCGGGGGAAGGGCTGGCTGTTAACAGAGCCTCTGTACTACAGAGGCCACCCTGAAGACCCTCTCCTCAGCCTGGGCTTAGAAAGTAAAGGCATTTGGGAAACGGACCTGGAGTTGCCTCTAGAATGGGAGAGGGGGGAGCTGCTAGATGGGCAGGAAGAGGATGCTAGTTTTGGTGGTGCTGGGGTTGATGACGACAGTGTTCTTCAACCTGTGGGAGCTGGGTTCCATTTGCAAGGAGCGGTCCCAACAGGGAGGAAGGATGTGTTGCATGCTTACAGTGGCCGAAACGGGTGCCCAACTTTAGTGGGCGTCTCAGGGAGCCCCACAAGGCCACATGCAAAGAGGCTGCATGGGAAACCATTCACTATGTGTCTCAGGAGACTCAGAGGCCTTACCCAGTTTTATTGGAATAGATGTGCCTGCTCCCTGGAATTTCTTTATGACTCAAAGTGACATGAATAAATTTTTCAATAATTGCTGAAAACAAGCCAGTTTGATTATATTTGCAAAAATTAAGAAAGGTGATATTTCCTGTACTAGGATGTCAGGGAGAAAATCTGTATATATTACATCTTTAACAGAATAAATAAATGCAGAAACAACATGGAAGCCTGGTTAACAAATTACAACGTGGCCACACTGTGCAGTCAGTCAGTCAGGTGTTTTTAAGGATTTTCTTTTTAACAACAAGAAAGGGAAATGACACCAAATATTAGCATTAGTTTTCTTTGGATGATAGTGTTTTGAGTAATATACTTTTTATTTATTTCTCCAAAACAGGAATATATTGCTTTTGCAAGTCGGAGAATTACTGAGTAGGCATGATATTTTTAAAGAGTGGACCAGGGGAAGGGAAGACTCTTCCATAAAACATTGAGAATCCAGGAGGATTCTTGTCTGTGGTGACCTGAAGGTACTCATGCCGTTCCTGTCTCCTGCGCACTCTGGATGACTAGGTCCCAGTAAAAGGACTTCTCCTTATGGAGGTCCCCTGAAATGAGGACACAAATTTTGGGGGAAAACATGGGCACAGAGACACAGCTCCATTTCCATGGCATCGAAAATTTTACAGGAATCCAGAATTTTATGGACTTCCAATTTCAAAAACTAAGAGAGAAGAGCCAAAAGCCATCAAATAATTTTGGACATGCAGATAACGCCACCTTTTAAAAAGACAGCCTCTCCCATCTGTAGTTCTGACACCATTACAGCTAGGCCCTTAAATTTGATCCAGGCAAATTTGGGATTTTAACAATTTTCTTTAATCCCTTGGATATTTCCAAATTTTCAACCCCTTCATAATGTGTAGATGATTTGATGCTCCTTCTTTTCATTTTAAGAGGTTTGCTATGCCTGGAGGCACAGCTAAAGCCTGTTGCCCTGTGGAAGGGGCGTGGGCTCCTCACCAGGACTGCAGCCAGGCAGCCTCTTCCACTTCCCGGATCAGAGTCAACCTGCTACTTACTTGCCCGCCCACTCGGTGTCCTATCTGTAACACGACATAGACTTGCTTCTGAAATACCACCACGAATTTGGCTGCTCTCTGACTTTCCTCTGAAGACATCATAAGATAAAGGCTATTTAAAGAAGAGAAAGAAAGCCTAGCTCGACATCATCTCTATTTAGCATCCTTCCGTCAAGTTAGAAAGTTACACACGCCATCAGCGAGTTCCAAATGTGAATCTCATTAACTCAGCCCCCCATCCATTTCAGATACATGTTCCTGCAATTATTATTATTATTGTTTAATTCCCATTTCTTTATTTTTATTATTTACACAATTGCAGGTGTCCCCATTTTGCCCCCTCTGCCCACCTCCATCTAACTAACACCCACCCTCCTTCCCTCTGGCTATCACCACACCGTTGTCTGTGTCCATGGGTTATGCATATACGTTCTTTCGCTAATCCCTTCCCCTGCAATTATTATTTAGTGTTGTGTTTTCCTCTTGAAAGAACAAATGAAAGACCAGATGAAGAATATTGCTATTTTCTTGTTGACCTGTTATGTCATTACATCGATGCCCCTTTCATGAAGGCATGAGCAACCCATGTTTCTTTTAGAATGTGAAACAGAAAACAATTTTGTGTCATGGAGGAATAATAACTATTACTTTGTCCTGTAATGAGAAATGAATAAAATATCGTGTATATTGGAAAGGCTGAAACTAAATTTAACATTCAAGTCAATCCCAGTTTGCTATATTCACAAATTTGTCTTCTCGGCCTCTTGATTGTTAGTTTATCCACCTTTGGGTGGATGTCTCTTAGTGGCCAGATGCCTTGACTCAATCAGTCTCTCTGTTTATTTTTGAAACAAGAAGGTGTGCATTGTAAACAAAGGAACAGTTTCCCAGGCTTTGGCTCCCACAGTGCTCATTGGAGAGGCCTGAGCAAAAGCAGCAGATGCCTTTGCCATTCAGAGAGCCAGGAATGTACTTAAAAGCCTTCGGGATAAAAGGTGTCTGTGTGAGGATTGCTGTTATTATAGTGATGAAAGGGAAGGGACCTGCTTGCAGGCTTTGAGATTTCAAGTCAAATACAACCAACATACCAAGTAGTGCAAAATATGCACCTTTGAAGGCCTCCTGACAAAAGCCATTATTAAGCTCATCCCTGCAGCCCTGGCTTCAGTTCTTCCTGGAGAGAACCAGTGGGGCCCCAGGCCCAGGGGTGGGGCCCCAAGAGCTGAACTGCCTTGTTGCGAAAACAAAGAGGTTTTCTCTGATAACACAGGCCACTTCCCTTGGCCTGTTTTGGGAGACCTGAAGATGTCCTCACTATCCCACAACGGAGAAGGCCACATGGAGCTGGTCGGAGGAGATACTTGGTGCCTGAGGCCACCAAGCCTTTGGGTACTGGTGGCCAGACCCTTCCAGACATCTTGGGAGTAGCGTTTGCTGTTATTTTCCAACTCGTGTTTCCAAGCACACACCCCACCACCAACTGCCCTATTTCACCAGAATAATTTTACAATGGAAAAAATCACCTTGGGAAAGTTCTGACTAGCTTATCAGGCTAAGGGTTCTTTTTCCCTCTAGTCCTGCTAGAGGAAAGAATACCAGGGTTTGGAGCGAAGGAAAGCAGGACAAGGTTTAGAAGGAGAGGACTTTTTTGGTCACACTATGCTTACAAAATGCAGGCCCCAATCCTGACATGCACTGGCTGTGCAGCCCCACATAAAAGCTTAATTTTGAATATTAGTCCTTACTTTTGTAAAAGAATCAGAATATGTACCTGAATAGTTGTGGTGAGGGGTAACTGAAAAAATGCAGAGAACTGTTAACCAAAAACTGACATTTAACTCCCTTTATGGCATACCCTTCTCTGCAGCGTGTTTCTAGGTGGCTCTGTTCCCTACTTTCCTTGTGGTGGGTGTCCCATGACTTGTGGGGTCCTGTGTGAGAGGAGAGGATACCAACCAATCTCTCATTGTGTCTGCCTTGCCTTTTCCTTGGTCATGTGAAGTTGGTAAATGGATACTTCCAACTCCAAAATAGAGAATGTGACATGCGCAGAGGCTCTGAGCTAGCTACTCCTTTACGAGAGCCGGAGAAGAACCCCTTCAGTTTCTGCCCTAACTTTCATCCCAGAGTCTAAGTCACAGTCCAGTATCAGAAAGCAGCTTCATCATTTTGTTCTCCTTATATTACGGAAACACAAGAGTGATTTGATAAATGCTTATGTGAAAGTCAGTTAAAATACTCTCCCAATAGATATAAAGTAAAAAATACTAGGCGCTAACAAAATAATAATACATAATTGTAACTTGTATGTAAATCCTTTTAAAAAACCTTGAAAGCATTCTCCAGTACGTCATTACTTTGCTGTCAAAATTACTATCAAAAAGTAATAAAAGTCAGCACTGAGAATTCATTTGTTTTAAGCGTAAGAAAATAATAAGAGGGCCCCCAAACTGTGCATTTCTGATGACAGGAAATCCCACGTCATGATGTCGAATCCCTGCTCCGAACAGCAGAAGGAGGAAGGGAGGATGGCAGTGTACACAGTTGTACAGGAGCGTGCCCTGTGCTTCTTTTCCTTTCCTGCTTTTCTACTTAGTGCACAACGTGTGCGCAAGACCATCGTACAGACGCTTCTATTTTGCATGAATTGTGGAAATGTGGGAATCGTGGGGGGAAAAGTAGGCTAACAGACCCTGCAGAACTCAGAGAGGGTAGTATATGACTGAATCTCTGTATTTGGTCTAGCTCAGCTTTTGCTTCTGCGTCTATGTGTTTGGGCAGGGGCTTTCTAATTTGAGCTTGTTACCCTAAACCCTAAAAATACCAGAGACTAACTAGTAAGAGAGGGAAGGCAAAGAGGTCAGTGTGGTCACCGAAGACTGACTGACTGGGAAGGGGCCACCTTTGTATACAAGCCCGACAGCTGGAACTTCGTGGTACATACCAAACGGTTCTGCCCTGCGTCTAGGAGACAATGAAGAAACAGCCCATATTTGGGGGACAAAAAAGGATGTGGGTGGCTGTGTGCCAAGGGGTCAGTGGACACAGATATCCAGGTATCGAAGTCCTGAAAACTCTTCCCACGGCATTTCAGTTTCAACATTTTAGACTGACCTATGATGAAATAGAGAACAGTGAGGATTTTGAGGAAATAAGAGGTTGAAAAATATGGGACTAGAGTGCCTAGAGTCAAATCCAAATTCTGCTCCTTACCAGCTCTGTGGACCTGGGCAAGTTACTTTAACTTCTCCGTGCCTCAGTTTCCTCAATGTAAAATAGAGACCATAGCACACCTATGCCCTGGGGTTGCTGTGAGAAATTCATGCTTGTAAAGCACCTAGAACAGTGCTTGGTGCATAGCAAGTTCTATATAAATGTGTCTGTTCCTGCCATGTGTATTATTAAAAAGTATGTCAGTAACATGAACTGAACTTGGAATCGAATGCACTGGAGCTGAGCAAAGGAAGAGCCCTAAGAGGTCCAAGACGGTAGAAAGGTTCTGGCTCCTGCTCCACTCCCACAACGGTGCTACCCCGAGTAAGCTGGCGAGGATGGGGTCTCTTGTTAGAGAGCCCCACTTGTCAGAAAATTGTGCCAGATCTCTGACTTGCTGTGGCATTACTGCTGATTTCACAACTCAGCTTGTGGAAAATAAACAAAATATTTCAAAACAAGCATGCGATTAGTGTTCATTTTAATAATAAGTGTCACAATAAAAAAAAAATTCACATTTCAGAATGCAAGCATTTTGGCTTTGGGAGGTTTAAATCTGGGCTCAGGCAGACCGAGCACAGTACAGGCACTCTGTTTAGTGGCTGACACTGATTAGAATGCCACACGCAGTTGGGTAAAAAGGCAGGAGGTGAGGTGCGACTTAATGCAGAAAAAAGAAAAGGTAGAGTACTAACTCGCTGAGATGATTCAATTTTCATCAAGTACCTTTGAATGTCAAGTTCTGCCTGTAGAGAGATCAGCATGCACTGCAAAGCCTGTGTATCAGGAGAAAGAGAAAAAGAGAGAGAGAAAGAAAAGAAAGAGGGTGAAAACATGAAGAGGAAAAGAACAGGTTGACCAAATGGACCATCTACTTGTTCCTGGTGACAATGTGGCACAGTTGACTTCTCTCCTCTCCAAAAAAAAAAGAACAGTGACAGTTGCATCTGTGTGTGTTAGAAATGCTGAGGCCCTGACTGGTGATGAGTTTTCCCCAACATATCCTGCCACAAACCGTCTAAATTCACCTTGTCATTTGAGAACATGTCACATGATTGGCCTGTTGTCCAGAGGTTGTCCCAAGGCTGCAGGGGAATTACCAGAGCCAGAATGAAATATCAGGCCTCGTACAGTCTGGTGGTGAGCCCCACCTGCCAGCTTGATTGGCACTGGCCACTGGGACAAATGGGCATTGGGCTGTTTTACAAAGACAGGCCTGCAAATGCAGGGGCCTGTGTCTGTGCTTTGCCCGCAGGATGACAAGACTTGATTTCATGATTAGACCCAATGTGAACACTTATAGAAACAGAGACCAGAATTAGAACTCAGGGCGCATATTCTGACATCTGAAACTTCAGGTTGATTCTGGAGCGTGCCGCCAGTTTACCGTGTTTACTGTGCCAGTATTTAAATACTTCAATTCTTGTTCATGCACAGACTAATTTTTGGCAACTTTATTTTTTTAAAAAAACCATGGTTGAAAAATATTTTTGTGATTAAAAAAATGAAAATTTCTATAATCCTCATGCAAGAAAAATAACTTAACTCTTGCACCCAAAATCAGCAAATGAGAAGTGAAAATAGATCTTAAAGAGATATTTGTACATCCACGTTCATAGCAACATTATTCTTAACAGCCAAAGGGCGGAAGCAACTCAACAGATGAGAAGACAAACAAATGTGGCATACTCATATGATGGAGGGAAATAAGCAGTCAAAAAAGAATGAAAGCACAGACACTGTACGAGCCCACCTATGAGAGTCAGTTCACAGCGACAGAAAGCCGCGCGATGGTGGCCAGGAGCCGGGGGCAGAGGAGCGCGGGGCTCTGCTGTTCAGTGGGCACAGGGCTTCCATTCAGCGAAAGGAAGACAGTTCTAGGGATCGGTTGCACAACAGTGTAAATGCACTTAACACTAATGAACTGTGTACACTTAAAAACTGTTAAAATGCTAAATTTTATGTCATGTATATTTTCCCACAATTAAAAAGAAAGAGAGAAAAAAATCAGCCAAGGACGTGTCGTGGCTTAGAAGGTCACTTCATCAATTATGGCTCATGCATATAGATACACAGGCGGCCCTCAGAGATAGTGCAGGTTTGGTTCCAGACCAGCACAACAAAGCAAATATTGCAATAAATTAAGTCACACAAATGTTTTGGTTTCTCAGCACATATAAAAGTTATGTTTAAACAATATTGTATGCAATAACATTATGTCTAAAAAATGTAATACCTTAATTAGAAAGTCTTGGTAAAAATGCTAACACTGAAATGTAAATGCTAAAGAACACAGAGTTCTCACAAACCTTCAATTTGCACAAAACACAGTAGCGGTGAAGCACAACACAGCACAGCACAACAAAATGAGGAGTGCCTGTATCTGTAAGAATAACCAGCAAATGCAGAGCCTTTAAATACCATCTGAACTGAATTACCATATTTTGCCATGTACAGTGCACTCCCATGTATAGTGCACACCCACATTTTTCACCCAAACTTTCAGGAAAAAAACTTTCATTTTTTAATTCTATTTATTTATTTACACTTAGAAACAAAACCAATTATAATATTTCAGTGTATTGTTTTGCATACAGATATCATTATTGCTTCCTAGAGTTACACATTTAATGCATAAGCATAAATCAAAGAATTAATATTATGTAGATACGGAATTAGTACTACCCATATATAATATGTACCCTTATTTTTCCCTCAAAAATATGGACAAAAAGATTTGCATTATGTACCACAACATACGGTATGTAATATCCATGACCCATACCATGAATATATACATGTACATATGTAATGTGTGTATATTTCTGAATAATTTTATATTATTTATAACCTAATCTCACATGTATTAAGCACAAATATCCATGAGTAAAAGAACATCTGAACAAAAATAGCTATATCCAAAAGACAAAAAACCCAAAGACAGGTTTCTGGACAAGACCTGCTCTAAAATATTCTACCCAGAATGCACTTAGAGGTTAAAAAAGGATAAGAACTCAAAGGGACTTTTAAGGGAAAAGGGAAGTGACACCATTAGAAGAACTATTAGCTAGACTGACCTCAGGAAAGCTCTTTTCGCCCTGGCTGGAGTGTGATTCCATACACAAGAAACGTTGTGGGTTCAATTCCGGGTCAGGGGGTATACCTAGGTTGCGGGGTTGATCTCTGGTCTGGGCGTGTGAAAGAAGAGTCAATCGATCAATATTTCTCTGTCATACTGATGTTTCCCCTTCTCTCTCTGTCTCTCTCTCTGTCTGTCTCTCTTCTTCCCTCTCTTCCCCTCTCTCTGAAATCAATGAGAATGCCTCGGATGAGGTTAAAAAAAAAAAAGAAAACCTCTTTTCAAGAAATATATTCTCGCTAGAAAGGTGAAGGTTGCTATAGAGCCCTCTGGTTCTCCTGCCCCAAAGTTTACAGGCTGTATCAACTATAAAAGAAGTATTCCAAAGTACAGTACAAATAATAAAAGCCCTGTATAGGTACATGATAAATAAAAGTGTAAGATAAAAACAGGATGATAGATTTGAAGAGCTGCTATGGACAGAAAAGGGGATAAAAGGGTACAGCAATATCACAGGGTTTCCATCACAAGGAGATGGGTAATAAAATGGTTGAGGGCAGAGAACCCAGGAGAGCCACAGCCCAGCACAGAGATGAGAACAGGACTGGGAGGAGGGGACCAGCCATGCTGACAACAAAACCCCAACCTCTCTGCAGGGAATGTGCAGCAGAGGAAGCTGCAATAAGAACAGAGTACCTGGACTAAGGGGACAAGGAAAGTCACTGAAGCAGAGTAGGCCAGAATCCTCTGAGATTCAAGAACGTGGGGGCAAGAGAAACGCACAAGTGGTCAAAGGTTTCAAACCCTGGAGCAAATCCCAACTCTTATCAGTTGTGTCTTTTCTTGTCTTCATGGACTGAGGCCAAGGAAACAGCAGCAAGAACAGTCTCCCAGATGCAGAGCAGGAAGGACCCAGGGGTGCTGGAGAGAGGTGGAAATTCCTTCTCAGAAGATGCAATGGAGAGAAAGCTCCAGAACCTGAGGCCACTGGAACGTTAGCCTCTATAATGACAGATAAATTCTCTCAGGATTACACAATCAAACTCCAAGAAAACCTTTCCGCTTCTCAGCAGCCTTTGTCTGCATGGAAAATGTTTTGAGCTCTGTAGGTTTTGAGCTATAGAGTAAGATAACAGAGAAAGAAAACTGGATTTTCTTAGTCCACTCACATACTCTTGTTAAATCAAGTGTGTAGAACTTAAAAGCCTGATTTATGAATTTGACTATAAAATAGAAAATTGTTCCTGAAAAATTTAAGAGTGGGTAGGAAAGGAGCTGAGCATCTTTGAGCTGCTTGAGAGAATTATAATGACAACCAAATACTTTATCAATATAATGAGCATCAAGATTAAGGAAAAATTCAAGACTCACCACCTCAAGAAAACAGCTGGAGCATCAAAAATAATAATGACATAAATATTAAACAGGACACTTTGATTATTTCAAATACTCCTAATAAATCTAATGAGTATCATTAAGAGGGAAATGGCAAAGAGAAACTACAGAAGTTTGTGGTTATACTGAAGGTTACTTGAGATTTCTTTGAAAGGCTAAGTGAGGCAGGAAGCAAAAGGGGTTCACAAGTTTCTTTCCTAAGAATAAAGGCAAGGCTGATGAGCCTGAGAACTGATCAGAAAGAGCAAATAGGGGGCAAATACCTAATGCACAAATGTAGCAGAGAAAAGCAACGATGAACAAACAGTATTTATAACAGTAAATGATGAGCAATATCTATTTTTCTTTTGCTACATCTATTTCTGAGTTTTGTGTAATAAAGACAATTATAATACACAAAAAACAGTATCGACAAAAGTGAAATGTAGGTCTCCAGTAAGCAACAATGAGAGATAAACTTTAAGGAATGGTGGAGATTGCTAAAATTTTTAAAAACTCACCAAAAATTTCCATTTTGTGCACAAATTGAGGATTTTCTGGTATCATTTTCAGACTTCTAGTCAACTTGTGACCACTTGGGAACAATTTCACAAGGTTTAAGACTAATTGTGGCTAATGAAAATACATTCATGAAAAAAATCACAAGATCTAGTGAAATCAGGTCTGTGTTACGGGTCCCCTAAACTTTGTAATACACAATAATCATTGAGTTGTCCAGCATTTCTTCTTCTGACACCAAGATGTAATTGCCAGAGTAGTAGGTGAGATTTTTATTCATGTTTCCAAATTTATTTCCTTTTCCTCCTCTATTGCTGTTGTGAACAACAACAAAAAACACAGTAGGAAGGGCTCCTGGTTGCTAACTGGGCTCTAAACAAACAAACAAACAAACAAAGCTTAGCAGCCATTTCTGAGTAGAGGCCTCTTCCACAAACTGCATTTCACCGAGAAGCCTCTTACACTGAACTACCTGCCTGCACTATGTTTCTGTCATCTGAGCCAGCCCTTATATAGGAGTTCCTGGAATCCTAGACCTACCAATGGACTGAGGTTTTCCCCATCCAATTGGACCTCTGACCAATCAGAACGGCCTTATTCTGGCCAATCAGAGACCAGAGACGGGGACTTCTGTCTATATAAACCAGCTTTGCTTTGCCGTGTAGCACATTCCCCCCAAGACTGAAGGCTGCCTTTCTGTCTAAAAATGCCACATGGGAGGATCATCGTTGTCCTGAAAATCACAGCTGTGCTGTAGCACTACTGAGCTATTCCATGGCAGCGCTGTTTTCAGATCCATGCTATATTGCAGTTGAACTGTTTGCACTAAGTACAGTGTCCTTCTTCATTGCACCCCAGTTGGGGATTCCTATTGGCATTTGAATTAGTGCCAATGACCATTGGAAGACATTGTCAACTTCTTTGTTCTATATTTTACCAAAGAATTGTCAGTATTAGTTTCCACTTAGATCAAGATTCAAGGAATGAAAAGTGCTATTTTTATCAAATTTTATGAAACCTACCATCTCCCTGCTTTCGAAGTCCCATAGCAGCTATTTATTTTTTTAAGCCTGATTTTCCTTCCCTGTAAAGTGGGGACAATAATAGTATTTACTTCACAAGGTTGTTGTGAGGGTTAAATGAGAGTGAGGCATGTAAATCACAATGTACAATTAATTCATGGCTCAGACTAGGAATGTAAATACTAAGAACCACAAGCTTTAAAAAGAATTGCATTCTCAAAAAGATGCTTTACTTTAACAAATAACCAAGCATTAAATGTCAAATGTCTTAAAATTCTGCATACCCTTTTGATTCAGCCATTCTATTTCTAGCAATTAACTTTTAAGAAAATACAATAATCAACAAGGATGTACACAATGGAGCCGATCAAACTAAATAACCACTAACAACGAAGGAGCCAGCTTGAAAAATGCAGAACAAAAATTCACTTATAATTCAGTAGACAAAAATCACATTAGATAAAACGGCATGTATAAGTTTTCTGTTTATATGTATAGAAAAAAATAGAAAGATATGCATGAAAATGTTAATCCACGTGGATCATGAGATTATAAATGATACTCTTACTTTTTATATGTTCTTTCTGGCATTTCTAGAATATATATGCATTACTTTTGTTGTAAAAAATAAATTATTTTGAAAAGTCACCTGGGGTTTGGTGTCAAATTACTTAAGCTTGTTTTACCAGGATATTATATAAATAGGTACAGATGAATTTAAAAGGGAGAACAAGATTTTATCCATTTTAGAGCCTTACAAATGGGAATAAGAAAATCACCTCTAGATTCAGAGCCTCTTTATACTTGTAACTGTGCTGTTATTTTTTTTCTCACTTTGATTATATATTAGTTGTACCACCAGGGGGCGCCTTGAATTCAGCAAACACCCTAATACAGGGTGTGGCAAAATTAGGTTTACAATTGGGAGTATAGAAACCTCAGTTTATTCTTGTATTATTATTTATTAATTATTGTATTATTTTCCATATAAATAACTGTAAACTTACTTTTGTCTCACCCTGTACAATCTAGCATGATGGAAGGAAGTGGCTGAAATCTCAAATTTAGGAAATAGGGCACACTCCATATTGATTGCTCCGAGTCAATCTTCTCTAAAATGCCTCACAGGGTCCCTTGTACAAACCCACTTGGCTGTACGTAACTAGTCTGTGAAAAGCTACATGACTTGTGTAGGTAACGCCAATGATAGAAGGAAAAGCATCGATTTCTGCAAGTCTAATAGATTTAATAAAATTGCCATCAAAGAAACAAAAATTAGTAGCCCCTGTGATGCAAAACTATAGAACACAACAAAAGTGAATATTGGGAAAATAGTCTTAGAATTACATCTATCCTAAAGACACACAATTCTATCAGTAACTTGAGGACCAAAGCAATTTCAGCTTATTAGGGGTAAAAAGAAGGTTCTCCATTGAGAAACCCAGCTGTAATATAATTTCACTTCTAAAAGTGTTCAAAATACTACAGATGGAATAACATTAGGTATCTTTGTTAGACTTTGTAAATTATATAATAATAATCTTAAAATATAGGATCACGTCTGAGGGACTCTCTGGGGTAATAAACAACAAAAAAGACCACAACATCTAACAAGGAGTACAGGGCAGGAATCTGAATGAGTTCTAATTTCCTAAGAACCCTAAGTAACCCTACAGCGAATTTAGGATGGTGGTTGGGAGGTATAACTTCTGGAAAGAGACAGAACTGGGCTTGAGCCCTGATTTCAGCACAACATCTGTGAGATCGTGAGCACGCACGTTACCTTGGAAATGCTGCCTTGGTCATGTTTCACCTGCAGCTTCCTCAGCAATAAGATAATAAATACAGTAATAATGTTGTTTACATTACAGTTTGCTGTATGAATTGTATGAAATGATATGACTTATGAAAAATGCTATACGCAGTGATATGCTAGGCATATTACAATAACACAGTTTACTGCTTAATAAAAAGCCCAATAAACATCAGGACGGCCACAGATCTTGTGCCAGTGTGTGGCCGAGTAGAGTGTCTGAACCTCTCTGTTTTCTGTTCTCACGAGTTAAACAGAGGTGAGGAGTCTGATTTTTTTTAAGCAAATATACTTCATGTACTTGTGCATACAACAGAGTGCTGCTGGCTTTCAAAGTAGTTATGTGGCAGGATGACACAATTGTTTGTCACTCCACCAGTATCTGCAAAAACAGACTACAAAGTAAAGTAAACCTGCCGTATGCAAGGTGGACATTCAGTCAGCTCTCCCTAGAAACGCACACTGTCCATGCCCACTAGGTCACTGCTGTAAGCAGCCCTCACCACAGCAACTGTTAAATACTGGAAGGTTAACCCTGGTCATTTATCTTCACTACTGTGTTTCAATATCCACCCTTCCTACCTCATGGAGTATGAGACTAAAATTATGTGATAGATCTATGAGAGATTTGAAAACGTCAGATCCGTGCAAATCAAAGGTGGCATTAAGATAAACAAATGCATTGGCTATCTAGTGACAGAAGCATTTATAAGATGACTGATGTCTCACAAAGAGATCTCAGAGTTCTTTCCTGAGCCTCCACATTCTCGCTTAACAAAGAGGGAAATGCAAGTGAGCTGACTTGGAAATACACCTGACAAGAGTTTTGTACAACATGGAGGAAGAGTTAACCCAGGTAACTTCCACAGGGGTGACAGAAAGTCTAAGGACTGCTCCAACCAGGCGCAGCCTATGGATATCGGATGACCAGTTCCTTCAGAACTCTTATTATTCTTGCATAGCATTTAGTACCGACCGACACACTAGATCTTTTGCTTACTTGTTTGTTTTTTGTCTCCCTCCACCCCCCTAATATGTAAGCACCAGGAAAGCAGGAACCCTCCAGTGCTCAGATGGTAACTCTAGAATGAATGAAAGGCAGGAAGGAGGCATTGGTTTGCGGGGAGCCTTGGCTTGATTTGAGGGTTTGTCCTTGTTGGGTCTGAGGTGTTCAGATATGTGTTCCAGGCAGTTGTGCCTACTCTGGGAGTCGGCCGGGGAGCTTCATGACCACTCACATCAGCCTCCCCAGCCAACCTGCAGACTCCCCTCCAGCCACCATTCAGGGCTCCGTGGAGAGAGTTCCAACCTGTCAGCCTGATTCCCCCTTGCTTTAGTAATCCTTGGCTGCTCTCACACCTTCTTGAAAGGAGAAAAATCTCCATCTGATATGGAATTTATACTGAGTAGAGTTTCTCTTCAATTCTTACCAAAACCCTCCTTCCCTGGAACATTAAACTCAAGTTAAACAAAAATACTGAAAACCCCTCGAGAAAAAAAAAAGCTCCTAAAACCCAGGTTTATGTTTCTCCTTCATTATTACAAAGGCTTTGTAACATAGTCCATCCTCGCTCCAATAGCTAGCTGCCTGTTGGTGAGCTGCTACAAGGGAATTATGCTTCCTGGTAGAATGGCAGGCGCCAGTTAACATTTGCCTCTCCATGATCCAACCGGATCTTATTTTAAGAAGCAGCTTTCTACACTTGAGCTGTGACTAAAGATAACAATTTTAGCAGGGAGGAGAATAAGAGAGCTCAAGGCTGGGCCCTGGCCTCACTTCCCAGCTATTCATCTCCAGAAACAGCCATAGTCTTTGGGGCCTACAGTTTTTGTGAAAGCTGATAAGCTTAATTGGGAAAAAAAATTCCTTCTTACACAAACACTATCTTTGACAATCCCATTTCACTGCTAATAGCTATCAAGTAAGAGAGTGATGTCCTTTCTTAAACTCAGAGACTGATGTTATTTAAACAGACAAGACAAACATGGGCCATCATCAATGGCAAGTCTGTGATGCTCAAACATTGTCAGTCTAATAAATACAACATAACTGGGGCTCTGATTACAAATTAGTGTTTTTAACATTGCAACGAAGGAAAATAATCTCTGAAGGAATAAAAGGAAAACAAGAGAGGTAGCTCTGTAGCATGATTTCCAAGTTACTTTTGCAGAGTTCATATGTTCTGCCAGCTGAGTGAACACTATTAGTTATCATTTTTAACATCCAGTCTAATCTTTTGTTCATATATTTTAGAATCAGAAATTTGGATTCTAGTAGCTCTTGGAGAAGTTTAACATGTGTCCCTCTAATTACAATGAATTAAAATAGCACATAACAATTCAACTCTAAACAGACTTTGCTAATTGTCTGGAAATAGCACCAGCAGAAAGCAGTCTGTGAGAACACAAAGTGCCTCTGGCCCTACACTGCGAAGCTGAGTGATCAGATGGGAAGGAGAAAACAGCCCCTTAGCAAAATTAGCAGTCCTGTTTATGGCTCCTGTTTATCATCTTAAGTATGGAACTTTCTGAGCTGCAGGGCAACTACAGTTCACAAAAGATCATCAGGGTTCTGGGTGGTGCCATTGAAAAGCTTTCAAAAGCATGTTTAAGAAGATTACCAGCTTCCCTTCCCAGAGAAAGGAACAAAAAGTTAATGGAGAACTTCTTTGCCACCTACTTCCATCAAAATACAGAAATAAATCGAAAATATCCAATGGAACAAATCTAATGAGAAATATGCTTGAGAGAGAAAGAAAAACAGTAATTGTCACTCACAAACAAAATATATTATTTAAAAGGCATTTTTTTATGGTTTGGTTGGTTGGTTTTTACCAAATGGGAGTTGCAGCGACACTATGGTTTCCCAGGCACTTCTGTCTGGACCATCTGCATGGGTTGCCTCATCTCCTGTTCTTTTAAGAACATCAGGCAAGCACCATACTGGAGTGGTAACGCTAGGGCATGAAATGGCTTTATTTTCCCCCCTCCTCTAAAGGAGGTCTGGGTCAGCAGCTTTGGGGTGGAGTAAGGAGCAGGGGGACCTGCAGTCAGGGATAGAGTGGAACCATATCACTGAGATGGGTGCTCCTCGTTGGTGTGAGTGCATCCTGCATGAAACACTTCTCTCCTCTTCCTCTGCCTGGGAGACACGGGAGGCAGCTGTGGGTGTGAGGCCAACATGAAGGCATATGGGGTCCTCATGGGGCCCTTGGGGAGATCTCAGCACCATTCGCCCTCCAGCACTCATTAGAGAGCCCATAAGAAAATGGCCAAGCTCTACCATCATCCCCCACCCCAAATCCCTGCAAAGCCCCACTCCCTCCTTTGGTTTGCATCCCCAGACATGAAGGTTAAGGACAAAGCTGAGAAAGTTAATCATAATTTTCAAACTATTTGCACCATCATATTTCAACTCTTAGTCAAGGATGTCTGATATGGAATCCCCCCTCTTCTTGACCCCCTGACCCCTCTCATAATTTACCAAGTTTCATGATGACCTTCTACTTCCTGCATAATGCTAATAAATCTATTGCATATCATCAACTAAAGGAGGACAGCAATTCCTTTGCCTCTGGGAACAGTAACTCACTCTTTCAAGGCCAGGTTGCCAAGCAAGTATAACCTTGACTCTCCATCTACTCCTAGTTTGACACTGACCTTCTCGTTATAGGGCTGACTTTGATGTGTAACTGAAAAGCTTTACAATCCAGAGCAGAGGACACTGAAATAGAGCATTTCATTGGTTGGCATTAAAAAAAAAAAGAATATATAGTCAGTGGAATGGTGGTGTTCTGGGCACCATAATCTATAATAGTCACATCAGCACCTCTTCATGAGAAGGTTAAAACTCTGTTTTGTTTTCTTTTTAAGTTTACACATAAAGTATACACACATCACACACACATACCTTGCAATTAATTGCATGGAAATGCAAGACTGTTATGTGGCCCATGATTTTTCCATGTGGAAGACTGGGAGAAGGTAGACTTTCTAAGGTTGACTCTCTCTTTAAAAGATTAAAAGAGGAGTCACCCCTCCTCTCCATTTGTAAGGCAGTTCTTAGGTCAGCTAAGAAGACTTAAGGTGAAGGTATAATCCAATGTTGAGCTCTGTTGTGGGCTTGTCTACTGGTCTCTTTCCCACTGCAGGGGAGCAGACAGTGCAGCAGCAGGGGAAGGCAGGCTTCCATCAGGCATTCGGAGTGGCCACACTGATGGGTAGCCCTGGCTAACCAAGGATGAAGAAAAGCAGCCCAGCTGGGTAAAGTGGCCCATCCTGAGGGTGTCCAGAAGGCCCACTGCTGGCCCTGAGCTGTTACACCCCCCAGTCAGGAGAACGCAGTCCTTTCCCATTGTGTTCCCAGCCACCAGCATATGTAGACTCTTGCCCTGTCTGTCAACCACATGGACTGGATCAGACTTGTGACAGGCAGGGTAGTAGCTTATGGATGGGTCATGGGGAGTAGAGAATGATTTCATGGGAAGTAAGAAGCCATCTTTGTTCCCGAAATGCCTCACCAATCTGCCAACTGAACCCTGCAAATCCATAGCTCCTTGGTGCGCCAAGCAGGGTCTCTGGACACCATAGCTACAAGTGCAGACAGCACTGGGAGAGATACAACAGTAGCCTCACCAGGCAGTTAGGCGCAGTGTCAGTAAGTTTAATAGCCTTTCTTGAGAGGAGATTTTGATCAGATGCAGTAAAGGGGGTCCAGAAATAACTGTCACAAAGGCAACTATTCTTTACTTCATTGTTTTCCATAAGTTCTGCATAGACACGAGGTGGGGAAAAGTCCTGTATTCTCACTGGCTCTCCAGCTCCCACTCTCCTACAGGATGGACCTCTCCGTTTTATAATGGGCAACAGGTTCAGACTGTGATTGAGACTTTCAGTATCTCTTTCCTGCCAGCCATGGGGAGGCACGGCTGCCCCCACCTACACTGTCGATGACCAAATGCACACACGAGTGAAGGCTGACCTGGGACTGTGCTGTGAAGGGCATGGCCATAGAGACTGGCTGCAGCTCTAGAAAAGAATGGATCCCAGGGCAGGGAGGAAAAGAAAGACCCCAAAGGGCAAGAAAGGACGCCAAGTAGAAGGCTTTGAATAGTCAGATTCCAAAAATCTATCTAAAAGCCAGATAGTCACTTTTACAAAGAGTGACATTTGAAACGCCTGGCCCATGTCAGCCAACTCCAATGAATGCAGGCGGACAGGATTTGGGCACAATCTGTTTTATCAAGTTTTTAGGGTTCTGTGACTTAACTTCATGCTCACAAGAATAAAGCTGAGACTCACCAGTACCACACAGAGGAAGTACATATCCTATTTCAAGGTCCACTACTAACGGGTATGTAATGCGTAAAAAGATTTTACTATGTCCTCCTAGAGATGTCGAAAATTAAATAATGGACACAGAGTTTCCAGGATTTTTCTTTGAAGGGCAGTTTTTCTTTATCACTGATATGTCATGGCTAGAGGAGCCTGAAATGATCAGGAAAACACCTCAAAAGTATGTAATCAACATAAAGACCTTTGAAAAATACAAACAGGCAAGATAGGTTTATCTAAATTATCTCAGAACTAAAACACAATAAAAAACATCTTTCCACACAAGAGCAGTCACACTAAATAACCTTCCTGTGGTCAGTTCACGATATAAATCAGGCTGCTTTCCCTCCACCCTGATTTCGCAAAGACTGCCCCCCGGCCTACTGGAATTACATGACACGGAACAACATTGTCCTTCAGCGTTGATGTCATCATTATTTGAGAGTCAGGTCGCAGCTTTAAAACCAGGAAGCATCTGCAGCAAATAAAACGACTTTCAACTTCTGAGGCTTCAGGGCCCACAGCCAAAAGGTGATGAGTTACCTCAAAAATATTTTCTTCTCTTTCTCTAAAAAAAAATTATTTGTGGGGGTAAAGGGTGGAACAAAAGCAACTTATACCACCTTATCCGTGGTTAAAGAGCAATGGCCTATCATGTCTGTTTTTAATCTCCTCACTTTCTGTTACCTGTGTTTTCTTCCAGGACCAGAATTTTTTCATGCCCCAAATCTACCTCCTTTTAGCGCCATTACCCAAAGGCCTGCTCTTCAGCTCTGGGACTAAAGGCATTCCAAGTACACACGCTTTTCATTATTGCTTAAATTCCTTTTCTGCTGACCATGATTGCATATCAGCTTGCCAACAATCCCCACTCAGGAGAGAGATTCAATTCTTTTTAAGAAGAAAAATCATTTGGTACTTTATTTCTCAATGCAGCTCTCATTATATGAAGAAGTTCAATACATCCAGCAGGTGACTCATTTTCCTTAATGGCTTTCAGATACAGGAATGCACACCCCAGCATTTACAATTTTACCACCCAAAGCAGAGAAGGTTATATGTTACCCAAGGTCATATATAAGATTTTATAAAGGAGGCACCATATAAGTGTGTCTGGTAGAACAAGCTAGCCAGGAGCAGGAGGCCCAGGCATGAAATCAGCCTGTCCTAGATATACTGTCTACCAAATTACTTAGCCGGACTGAGCCTCAGTCTTCTTGTCTGTAAAATGGGAACACCACCATGTAGATGATCCAGAGTTTCAGTGAGGAGTGAGATAACATCTGTGCCTGGCACATAGTGTAAGCTCAACAAACATTTTCCTTTTGCTCATTCTCCAACCTCTCTTCAAAAATCTTGCTAGAACACACACAGATTAGTGGATCATCAGGTGAGGGGGGTTGTTCTCTGTGGTACACATTGGCTGGTTCTGGCAGTCATTTTGTATTCTTCATAAAATCACTACATTAATACGCATCCATTGATAATCAAAGTAACCTCTTATAAAAACGTTAGATCCTAGCCTATTTTGCACACATAGGTCTACACTATTGGATTAGTAACTTGCTCAGAGCAACATCTACTCTTTGCTGGGACCCCATATTTCTCTCCAAAGTCATTGCTTTTCACTGAATCCATTGCTCAGGGAGTAGGTATGAGAATTTAACCTGCTTAATCTTGAGATCTACTCTTAGATTTTCTTCTGGTTTCCATTATCTACAATATCTTATGGGATGCACAGGAAGTGGCTTTCCTGATATGTAGACAATATTTCTTCTTTCCCCTGAAGGCCTCACTAATTTCTAATTTAAAACATCAATAACTTCTCTTAAAGTAACTTTTACAAAAATATACAATGATTTTTAAAAGATCTTATACCATAATTTCAGAGTAAAAAGGAAAAGGAATGCCTGCTGTGAGTACACACGAAGAGCCAATAATTGCGTCTTCTCGCTACACTATGCTAATACGCCATTCTCAAGCCAGTGCATCCACCGGCAATAGAAATGGGCATGCACTCACCATTTCCAGCTATCTGTGTACGTTGGGTTACACAGCAGGTATGTTCCCAAAAAGATGCATATGAGTCAAACAAACTTTAATGGGATTATATTTTTCACTTCTTAACTGGTTAAATATTAGGATTTACCAATGCTTTTGCTTTCATTTATAATTGATTCTCATTTAAATTTTTATCATTTAATGTACAGCTATAAAATATGTTGATTCTATTATGTGAATATTGGAATGAAGTAGAGTGACTGCTATTTTAGAAGTAAATTTATTGATAATCCTTTCAGGATCAAGAAGAATCATGCTGTCAGTTCAAGGGGTCACTAATTATGTCTTAGTCACAGTGCAACTTTCTTAGGGCAAGAAATGATACTCTGGTGGCATATGCATAGAGATACTCCCTTGTTTATTCACCTCAAAACTCAAAGCATTTCTTCACAAAACTGACATGCAATTTGGCTTTTTATGTCTGTGCACTTTTTTTTGAAATCAGTACTCTCTTTTATCCTGCTCCATGTTTTTTTCATTCTCCCTCCCCGTCATGCCAACAGAGAAATCCCCAGCTAAGAAAACAAAATATGTGAAACACAAAAATCATGATATAAAGCCACACGGCTTGTGTCACAGCATCACCCCAACCATCAATCTCCCACTCGCCCAGTGCCAAATGTGGTTGGATCTGCACGCAGGGGGAAAATAAATGCAACAAGTTTCCATTCCTCTCTTCCGCCAAGAAATATGAAGAAAGTGTCGAGTAGGGGAGGTACCCCAGGGAAAGAGGATGTGAAATAATCTAAACGGCTCCCCCAGGCCCGTTTTCCAGACCTCCTAGTGTTGATTTCATGGAGACTTTGAAAGAGTCTTATGAGAAAGATCACGTACTATGTCTTTGAGGATATAAACCCACATCTCAAGCTTATAGGTAGGAACATATCCATGAAAAACACACCTTTCTGGATGCTGGGTAGAAGGAAATCAATTCAAGAAAGCAAAACATCTTTCACCAAGTGGCTGCCACCTTTGTCCTTTGGCTTCTTTCATGGATCTTGCAGCTACCTGTACTTGAAGTAGGAAAGATTTAAGGTATCAAGACTAGTGAGCAATCGCTGTAATTTATTTTAAGCCAACCTCTGGACTACTAAGGTGTGTATTAAGACTCACAAAGATGGCTCACAGTGACTGATGACAGTAAAAGACGAATCAGGAAGTATCTTCAGATTCCACTTTGTTGAGACATTCACATGGACAGTGGTAGGGTGTGTGTATATTTTATTGATTAAAAGTGAACAAAATCCAAATGTCCATTGACAGATAAATGGAAGAACAAACTATGGTATACACATACTATGAAATACTAATCAACCTTAGAAAGAAAGGAAATTCTGATGCATGCTACAACCTGGATGAACTTGAGGACATTATGCCAAGTGAAAAAATAAGGTAGTTACCAAAAGGTAAATATCATATGATTCTACTTATGTGAGATACTTAGAGAAGTGAACTCAAACAGACAGAAAATAGAATGGTGGGTGCCAGTGCTGGGGTGGGGGCGGGGGGTAGGAGAATTGGGGGCTTGTGTTTAATGGGGTTAGAGTTTCAGTTACAAGATGAAAAAGTTCTGGAGATTAACAGTGTAAATATACTTAACCCTACAGAACTGCACACTGAAAAATAGTTAAGATGGTAAAATGTTGTTATGTGCATTTTATTACAATTAAAAATTTAAAACAATATTGTTGACAGTCAAAATAAATAAATACAATAAGAGAGAGAAAAAATTGAGTCCCGACCAGTGTGGCTCAGTTGGTTGGACATCATCCCGTGAAGCGAAAGGCTGGCGGTTGAATTCCCATCTTGGGCTCATGCCTGGGCTGCATTTGGTGTCCTTGGGTGGGGTGCTTATGAGAGGCAACTGATTGATGTCTCTCTCCCTCTCTCTCCCTCCCTTCCCCTCTGTCTAAAAATAAATAAATAAAATCTTTTTTAAAAAAAAATGAACAAGAAAGAACTTCTAGCCTCGGTTTTCTACAAAGTATCTAATACAGAAGGAGGGCTCAAGTGACAAATTATTCTTAATACACCATTTGTGATGTGGGGACAATTTCTTGCTTGTGTACATAGTCAAAACTAAGACTTATTTTAATGGCTCTCTCCAGAGGGGAATGGCTCTGTTCTCAATCAAGTTTGAATAAAGATTTCAGCAATATTTCATTTCATCTAATGGTCTTTTTGGTATTTTCCCAATCTTTTGATTCTTTGAGGTACTTAACCATGCCCTTACCTCAAAAGCTGGACCATACATGAATGCCCTTTGGACAGGCTTCCTGAGGCAGACTGCAGTTGGTTTGTGCTACCCTTCTTATCTGGGGACAGTGGTCTATATAGACAAACAGTGCAGCATTCACACCACGTGCACAGCTCGGTGCTGGGCACTGAGGGGAACTCAAACCAGACACTCCAACTGTCCCGCAAGTGCCACGCGTTAAAGCTTTTCACAGCCCCTTCTTCTGTATTGGAAGACACAGTTTTCATGAAATCACTATGCTTGGCGTCTCAAGTCAGTTGAACTGCAAAGAGTTTCTTCATGTTTGAAGACGAGGCGATAGGTTTCCTTCCCTTTAGCACGAACCCACATTGCTTCTTTGACTGGGGGTCTGGGACTAATGAGCACCTATGTTTTCTCAGTTGAAAAGAAACAATCAAATTACTTATGCAGCTTAAGATGATCTACTACCTGGACAGTTGATATTCAATTCTCTGAATAGTCTGCAGAGCTGATTCTCTTACTGACTGTAGCAATTCATTGAATGCACACAGTCTGTTTTAACTCAAAGTAGGATCCAAAAGCACAATCCTACCATTAAATATATGGAAGAGAGATAGGAAGAAATGTCATTTATTCTCTTCACATAAATAATAAGGTTTCTCCTTTAACTGTAACATGTACAAATAAGGACATTTTAAAGCAGGGACTTTTCCTTGACCATGTTTAAGCACAGATCTGTGTAGAATTATTTCCTTTTTTAGAAAACACTTAATTAGCATGACTGAAGAAGACCTTAACTATTCGTATCATTAACTAAAGGAAGGTATTAGGTTTTTACATTCCCTACAGTTAAGATCAAAACTGACTCTTGGAATCTACCCTGAAAGCTCAATTTCCTGCTGTGGAAGAAGATTTACCTCGGAGAGCAAATAGGTCCCAACTGCTGCCAAAACAAAGGCCTTTGTATGAAATCAATCGGATCAGGGCAACCCATAACTCTTTTTGATGCACCACACAGTAAAAGATGCAACTCAAGAAATATTAATACTTTTCTGGCTAATCTCCTACAAATGTGTGTGTATGCACACAGAATAAGCGTATCTCATTTTACTGTGCTTTGCAGACACTGTGTTTTTTACAAATTTAAGGTTTGTGCCAACCCTCTGTCAAGTAAGTCTATTGGTGCCATTTTTCAAACAGCATTTGCTAACTTTGTGTCTCTGTGTGGTATTTGGGTAATTCTCACACTATTTCAAACCTTTTCATTATTACTATATTTGTTACGGTGATCTGTGATCAGTGATCTCTGATGTTACTACTGAAATTGTTTTGGGGTGCCATGAACTGCACCCATATTAAGACAACAAAGTTACCCAATAAATGTTGTGTGTGTTCAGACTCTTCTATCACCCAGCCGTTCCCATCTCTCTCCTTCTCCTCAGGCCTCCCTATTCCCTGAGGTACAATGGTATTAAAGTTAGGTCAGTTAATAACTCTACAATGTCCTCTACGTGTTCGAGTGAAGGAGGAGTTGCACATCTCTCACTTTAAATCAAACGCTAGAAATGATTAAGCTTAGTGAGGAAGGGATGTTGAAAGCTGAGATAGCCCAAAAGTTAGGCCTCTTGTGCCAAACAGTTAGCCAGGTTGTGAATGCAAAGGGCAAGTTTTTGAAGTAAATTAAAAGTGAACACATAAATGATAAGAAAGTGAAACAGCCTTATTGCTGACATGGACAAAGTTTTAGTGGTCTGGATAGAAGGTTGAACCAGTTATAACATTCCCCTAAGCCAAAGCCTAATCCAGAACAAGGGTCTGACTATCTTCAATTCTATAAAGACTAAGAGAGGTAAGGAAGTTGCAGAAGAGAATTTTAGCTAGCAGAAGTTGGTTCCTGAGGTTTAAGGAAAGAAGCCATCTCAATAACACAAAACTACAAGGTGAGAAAGCATCAAGTGCTGATGTAGAAGCTGTAGCAACTTATTCAAAAGATCTAGCTAAGATGATTAATGAAGGTGGCTATACTAAACAACAGGTTTTTCAGTCCAGATGAAACAGCCTTACACGGGAACAAGATGGCATCTAGGAATATCATAGCTAGAGAGGAGAACTCAAGGTCTGGCTTCCAAGCTTCAAAAAACAGGCTGACTCTCTTGTTAGGGGCTAATGCAGCTGATAACTTCAAGTTAAAGGCAACGTTCATTTACCACACTAAAAATCCTAAGGCCCTTAAGAATTACACTAAATTTACTCCACCTATGCTCAATAAATGGAAAAATGAAGCCTGAATGAGAGCACATATAATTACCACATGGTTTACTGAATATTTTAAGCCCGCTGTTGAGACCTACTGCTCAGAAAAAAAAAAAAAAAAAAAAAGATTCCTTTCAAAAGATTACTGCTCATTGAGAATGCACCTGGCCACCCAAGAGCTCTGATAGATGTACAATGAGATTAATGTTGTTTTCATGCCTGTTAACACAACATCCATTCTGTAGCCTATGGATCAAGGAGTAATTTCAACTCTTAAGTCTTATTATTTAAGAAATACATTTTGTAAGGCTATAACTGCCATAGACAGTGATTTCTCTGGTAGATCTGGGCAAAGTAAATTGAAAACCTTTTGGAAAGGATTCATCATTTTAGATGGCATGGCCATGAAGAACATTTGAGATTCATGAGAAGAGGTCAAAATATCAACATTCACAGGAGTTTGGAAGAAGCTGATTCTAATCCTCAAGAATGACTTTGAGGGGTTCAAGACTTCAGGGGAGGAAGTAACCACAGATGTGGCTGAAACAGTAAGAGATCTAGTGTTGGGGACCACTTTGTGTGGTATCGGACACTGTAGCCCCATGTAAGCAAGGCCTTGCCTGTAAGTCTGGACAGGAAGGCCAGAAATGCAGGTGGCAGGCATGACCCCACACTAACACTGAGGGTTCCTGTGGGAAATCAGGCCTGAAGAATACATTGTATCCTTTGAAGCTTGCTTTGCTTTGGATAGTCCTATTGATATAAACCAGATGTTTAAGTTCAAAACATAAGGGAGTGAACTCCTAATTTCATGAACCATGCCTTAATAACCCTCTAGCTTCAGCATATCTAACAGACCCTGACCTGAGGCAGATCTCTGTGTTTCCTCAGTTGTTATCTATAGATAATATCTGTTTTCTGTAACTATGGCCTTTAGACATTGATTGATGAGATTTGCATGCATACTATATACCCCTGCACACACTGATCCCAGTAAAAGCCTTTTTGGAGGAGGGCTCAGGGCATTCTCCACTAGATGGAATCGCCACCCCCTTTCCCACTGGAACAATAGATTGTGTCTGGGATGACTCATTCTCATCTGTGGTAGCCAGGAGAGCTCTGAGGGATGGGGCATCCCACAATCTAGAATTAGAAATAGAGCCTGAAGGTGTGACGGAATTGCTATAATTTCATAATAAAACTTAAATGGATGAGGAGTTGTTTTTTATGGATGAGCAAAAGAGGTGAACTTTTTGGGATACTATTTACTCCTAGTGAAGATGCTGTAAAGATTGTTGAAATAACAACAAAGGATTTAGAACATTATATAAACTTAGTTGATAAAGTAGATGCAAGTTTTGAGAAGATTGATTCCTATTTCAAAAGATGTTCTGTGGGTAAAATGCTATCAAACTGTATCACATGCCACAGAGAAATCACTCCTGCAAGGAAGAGTCATTCGATGTAGCAAACTTTAATTTTATCTTATGCTGAGTGAAATAAGCCAGGCAGTAAATGACAAATACCATATGGTCTCACCTATAAGTGGAATCTAATCAACAAAACAAACAAGCAAGCAAAATATAACCAGAGACATTGAAATGAAGAACAAACTGATAGTGACCAGAGGGGAGGGTGGAAGGGATAATGGGAAAAATGGGGAATGGTTTTCAGGAACATGTATAAAGGACCCATGGACAAAGCCAAAGGGGGATAGGATGGAGACTGGGAGGTGGGGATGGCTGGGGTTGGGGGAAGTGGGGGGGGCAATGGAGACAACTGTAAACAACAATAATAAAACAACAATAAAAAAAGCGTGAAAAAAATTGCCACCCCAACCGTCAGCAACCGCCACACTGATCAGTCATCAACACAGAGGCAAAATTCTTCACCAGCAAAATTATGGCTTACTGAAGGTTCAGGAGACGGTTCACAATTTTAGCAATAATGTATTTTTAAATTAAGGTATGTGTAATTTTTAGACATAATGTCATTGCACACTTAATACAGTATAGTATAAACATTTCTTTTTAATTCACTGGAGACAAAAAATTCACATGATGTGCCTATATGTGAGATTTGCTTTACTGTGGCAGTCTGGAACCAAACTCGCTGTATCTCCAAGGGATGCATGTAACATCTTATTTATGCAACATTGTCACAGAAGTAAGATTTCCAGAGAAATGTTTTAAAATATATTTTAGATGCTATTTAAAAACCATATTTAATTTTAATTTGGCATATATTTAACCTTTAAAGCTTAGTATAATGACAAAATTTAATTCTTTTTATTTCTTTTACTTCTTGTTTTGCTTACCCAAGGAGATTTTTTCATTGCTTTTAGAGAGAGGGAAGGAGGGAAGGAAGGAGGGAAACAGAGAGAGAGAGAGAAACATTGATATGAGAGAGAAACATCGATTGGTTGCCTTTTCGTATGTGCCCCAATTGGGAATTGAATCTACAACCTGGGTATGGGCCCCAATCAGGAATCAAACCTGTGACCTTTCGTCTACAGGATGATGCTCCAACCAACAGAGCCACTCCAGCCAGGGCAAAAGTTAACTCTTTTTAGATGATACAATGTCAACATGAACATTAGTTCTGACAGTGAGAGAAAAGTTGAAAACAGAGGCCCCTTTGTTAAACAGCCTCAGAATAGTGCGCCTGTGAACTGAGCAGAACAATGGCTAATGTTCTCCTTGCTTGACTCATATCTAAAAATACAGTGACTAAAACATATTGGAGGAAAAAAAAACAGTTCAATAGAACCAAACATAGAGTTCAGAAATAAACTCAAACAAGCAGAAATTTGGATCGCAGTCAGTGGAGAAAATATTAATTATTCATTCAGTGGTAGTGGCACCACTGACTAGCCACTTGGAAGAAGAAATAAAGCTGGATCCCTATTAAACTGAACTTCAAAATAAACTTTGGTTGGATCAAATACTGTAATCTGAGAGAGTTAAACTCTAAAAGTGCTAGAATAAAACACAATTTTTTAATATGTAATATTTGAATGGGGAAGGCCTTCCTAAAAACATGACTCTAAAGGCAGAAGTATGAAAGATTCTAAATTTGATTACATGAAAAATTAAAATTTCTAGTGAAAAAATCTTCACAACATTCTGGAAAAATATTTGTTACAAGTATGAGAAAAAGTTGATTCCTTAATTTCTGACAAAGTTCTGCAAATCAATATAAAAAATAGCAGTCATCTACTTTAAAATGGGCAAGAACCTCTGGTCCAAGATGGCAGCGTAGGAAGACATGGCGTGCCTCCTTGCACAACCACATCAAAATTACAACTAAACTATAGAACAACCATCATGCAGAACTGTCAGATATTGAGTTGAATGGAAGTGTGACAACTACAGAATTAAAGAAACCACATCAAGCCAGTAAGGGAGTGGAGACACAGAATGAGCTGGTCCCACATCCACATGTGGTAGATAAAAATTCAGGAAAGATATCTTGGGAGAGAGAAGTCCCAGCCTCATATCAGGCCCCTGAGCCCAGGGTTCCAGTGCCAGGAAGCTAAGTCCCCACAACTTCTGGCTACAAAACCCAGCAGGGATTTAGTTGGTGGAAGAAACTTCTGGGGTCCCAAGCACGTACTTCCTTTAAAGAACCCACACGTAGACTCAGCTAACTCAGACTCACTCCCTCTGAGCTCCAGCACCAGGGTAGCAGCTTGAAAGGCACCAGTGGCAAACAGGGAGGAACCAAAGTGTCTGGCATCAAGGCGCACAGAGGCCATTGTCCCTTTTCTAAACCCTCCCCCACCAGAGCCACAGAGCCAGCAGGCTGGTGCCCTATCTGAGACTCCATCAACCTGGGTAACACCGTGTGACCCGCCTTGGAGATCCTCAGAGACTCTGCCCCACCCAATTTATGGGCTCACCCAAGCTGCTTTTCCATCTGAATGGCTGGCCTTGGCCATGTGGAACAACTTCCTAAATCCTCTCAAGCAACAGCTGGCCTCAGTGAGCCCCAGACCAGGCACCAGCAGCAGCCAGCCTAAATTCACAGCTTGGCTTCGCCTGGGGATCTCCAAGCCCAGCACAGGTAGCAGCCATCTCAGATAGCTCTATAGCTCAGGCAGGGTGGCCCTGGGCAGAATACAGGTGGGGGCTGACCTTGGCTTGCACCACCTGGGAAACCTCAGGGCCTGCACACCCAGTAGATAGCTACAGACCACGTTGGAGCACCACCACCCCAGCCCTGCACAGCTGAATCTCACGGAGGATGGAGGTTGACGGTCAGTGGCTACAGCCAATTCTTGCAGCTGACTGGCCTGGGTAAATCCCTCCCATTGATCTACATCAGCAACCAATGCACAACTACAAGAGGAGAGTATACTCATTCCACACAAAGGACGCACCTAGAGTACCCAGCTTGGGTGACAGGGGAAGCTATGCCACTGGATCCCATAGGACACCTACTACATTAAGTCACATTACCAAGACAGAGGAGTCATAGCAGTTCTACCTATCACATAAAAACAAACACAGGGAGGCTGCCAAAATCAGGAGACAAAGAAAGATGACCCAAATGAAAGAACAGTTCAAAATTCCAGAAAAAGAGCTAAACGAAACGGAGATAAGCAATCTATCAGATGCAGAGTTCAAAACACTGGTTATAAGGATGCTCAAGGAACTCAGTGCAGACCTCAACAACATATAAAGATCCAGTCAGAAATGAAGGATATACAGAGTTCAATTGAAGTAAACAATTTACAGGGAAACAACAGTAGAGTGGATGAAGCTGAGGATCAAAACAATGATTTGAACATAAAAAAAACAACCAATTGGAACAACAAGAAGAAAAAGAATCCAAAAATATACTCATTTTTTTGGACAACTTCAAGAGGTCCAACATTCTCATCATATGGGTATCAGAAGGAGAAGAGAGAGAGCAAGAAATTGGAAATCTATTTGAAAAAATAATGAAAGAAAATTTCCCTAATTTGATGAAGGAAATAGACATGCAACTCCAGAAAGCAAAGAGTGTCAAACAATATGGACGCAAAGAGGCTCACTCCAAGACATATCATAATTAAAATGCCAAAGATTAACGATAAAGAGTGAGTCTTAAAGGCAGCAAGAGAAAAGTTACATGCCCACAGGAAAATTTCCATAAGACTGTCAGCTAATTCCTCAGAAGAAACTTTGCAGGCTCGAAGGGATTGGCAAGAAATATTCAAAGTCATGAAAAACAGGGATTCAAAGTCAGGATTGCTTTACCCAGCAAAGCTATCATTTAGAATCCAAGGGCAGATAAAGAGTTCTCATACAAGAAAAAACTAAAGCTCTTCATCATCACCAAACCATTATTATATGAAATGTTAAAGGGACTTATTTAAGAAAAAGATCAAAACTATGAACGATAAAATGGCAAAAATACATATCTATCAACAAAGGAACCTCAAAACAAACTAAGCAAAGAAGAACAGAGACAGAATCATGGATACGGAGAGCATTGTGATGGTTGCCAGATGGAAGGGGGCTGTGGGGGAATGGGTGAAGAGGTGAGGGGATTAAGAAGTACAGACAAGTAGGTACAGAATAGCCATGAGGATGTAAAGTACAGTATAGGAAATGGAGTAGCCAAAGAACTTACACGCATGACCCATGGACACGAACACTGGTGGGGAGATTACCTGAGTGAGTAGAGAGTGCTGGGTGGAGGGGGCAAAGGGGGAAAAAATTAGGACAACTCTAATAGTATAATCAATAATATGTAATTGAAAAAGTGGGCAAAAACACAAACTGGAACCTAATATAGTAAAAAAAAATCAACTAATTAAAGAGGAAAATATACAATATTATACTTTATTTTTAAAATAATTCAAAATAAGTCTTTTTCATGTATTAGATTTGCAAATTAAAAAACAGATTTTTACTCCTTACCTGACGTTATTTTCTATTACTGATTTTAGAAATAGAGGAAGGGAGAGAGAGAGAAACATCGACTGGTGCCTGACCAGGAATTGAACCTGAAGTCTAGGTAGGTGCCCTGACTAGGGATTGAGCCCACAACCTTTTGGTATACAGGACGATGCTCCAACCAACTGAGCCACCCTGCCAGGGCTGGACTGGCAAAATTTTGAAAAATGTGATACCCAGGGTAACAACAATAGAGAAAAGCAGCATTCTTATATGTTGCAACAACCTTTCTGGTAAAATTTATAAACATTTTGAAGAATCAATTCCACTTTTAGAAATTTACCCTGTTGAATAAGTGGGGAAAAAGTCCCCCAGATACGGGAACAGCATGTTTAATGCAACTCTGCCTTCCTAAGAAAAAACCACGAAACACAGGTTTTGCAAGTTGAGCAATGTGGAAACATTGTGACCATTTCATTTGTAAAGCACACTCACTCAACATTGATAAACTATACAGTGGTAACAACTGAGTTGTACACAACCAACAACTTAGTCATTGAACAAGAAGTTGTGTCTTCATGACCTGATGTGGGTTTTCTGGAAGATGAACCATAAAGAAGAAGCAAGGTATAGAACAATTATACATTATGATGATTTATGTAAATATAAACAGAGGTTACGCTATGCCTACTAGGATATGCATATACCCTTTTTTGAAAAGACTCTAGCAAGAAACTCTTAACAATGGTTACCTTTAGCAAGAAGGACAAACAACTGGGGGTAAAAGCTTTTAATTTTCTGGATGTATGCATGGTTACTGTATGATTCAGAGATTTTACCATGTTCATGTATTATATTTAATTTTTTCTATCCTATATTATTTTATTTTTCTATTTTTCTTTTTTCTATTGTTCAAGTACAGTTGTCTCCATTTTCCCCTCACCACTGCCCCCCCACCCCAGCCATCCCCACCTCCCACCCTCGATCCTACTGCCCTTTGGCTTTGTCCATGTGTCCTTTATATCAGCATTACTAGCTATCAGGGATGCAAATTAAAACCACAATAAGATATTATATTTAAATTTTAATTAAAAAAATTAGTCCTCTTCTTGCTGTCAGCTGCTATTATTTTCTCTTGTCGTAGTATTCTATGAAATTGGTCAAATATGTAGGGTAAGTGGTCACCTTTCTAACTACAATGTTTAGGTGACAATCATTTGTTTCTCAACTGCTTTTTTTTCCATCTGAATCTATAGCTATATTCCCGATGTTTGTGCTGTTGCTCTCTGTGATCATGGCCTTGCACACATTTGTGCACAGAGTTCACTGGCTCCCCTAATGTTTACAGTGGACAGTACATCTCAAAAACACGCTGACTTCCCGAAAAGGCTACAGTGTTATACCGCGAACCTATTTTCATACCAGTGAGAATGGACCACTCTGCTTCCTTAAATTGTAATGTTTGTCCAAAATGTGTGTATCAGCTCTTTTAAACAAGATCAATTATTATAAAGGACTATCTTGTAGGAACTGATAAGGATATTCCTACTCTATACAGCTATCTTATTTTCAAAATCCCAGAATATTGATGCTGAAAAACCCCCTGGGATCATCAGGTCCAACCCTCACCTTGAAGAGACTGGAACTAGACAAAGCTCAGTGCCTTGTCTAAGGTCACCAGTTAGCAAGTGGCAGAGCTGGTGGGAAATCCTACATCTCCCGAATACCAGTTTCATGACTTTTTTCTCTAAAAGTCATACTGAAGAAATCTAAACTACAGGTTCAGCTCATAAGAAAATATTAAAGGATATGACATAGAGTATAAAAGGAAATACACTCTGTTTGCCTGATTCAATTTCATATAATTTTCCCAGGAGTGCTGGGTTCTGATGGGGGAAATACATTACTTATATAGAAATGGAAGCAATAAAATAAACATCAAGCCTCCACTGAAAAGGAAAGCAAAGGAAACTGAACTCTTGGTAATGATTAACAAACATCTTTGTGAGTTCTCTTAGGAATGAAGGAGAAGGAATCATCTCAGTATGACAATCTTCTAGTTGGTCTCCTGATTGCCATGCCAACCAGAGGTGTACTATTTTGTATACACGCAGAAGTCATGATAAAAGGGATCCTACAACATTTAACTGCAGGATGCTTCTAGAAAGAAATTTTTAAAGGAAGAGTCCATTTGCAAGCTGGAGCACTGGGTCTCACTTTAGCCCAGGAAGAATGCATTTCTTGGTTTTCCTTTTGCACTGTGATGGTTGACTATTTTACCAGGAGTAGTAGGGTAACAAGCAGCCCTAACCCACGTGGACTTGGCAGCTTACTGAGCATTAACACAGTATCCACAGGGAAAGAGAGAGCAAAGCAGAGAAAAGGATTTGCAGAACTACCTTCACATAACATGTCATACACTTTCAGACACACACATGTATGTGCATACACATACTCACCACTAGAAGGCCGGACTGGATGCTGAGGTATTTCTTTATTAAAAAGTATTTATGTATTTTTAGAGAGATGGAAAGGGAGGGAGAAAGAGAGGGAGAGAAACATCAATGTGAGTGAGAAATGGATCGGTTGCCTCTTGCACAAACCTGGCCGGGACCAAACCTGCAACCCAGGCATATGCCCTGACTGGGAATCGAACCAGCAACCTTTCATTTTGCAGGATGGTGCCCAAACAACTGAGCCACACCAGCCAGGGCTGCTGAGGTATTTCTTACTTGAAAATAATTTGCAAGTGAATTCTATGATTCCATGTGAGGTTGGTATCTCAGAGGAAAGCAGTAGTCCACTAAATGTGAGGTACTCAGCTACAGGAGGGGGCTGTCTAGTTCTTTCAGTGACAGTTTAAGGCCAAAGAAAGCTTGTAGGAGTAACTTCACAATGAGTCAGTCTGCTTGGGTCAGGGGAGGCTTGTCCGACCTCAGCCCTGGGATGCGCACTACAGGGATGGGAGGGGGGAGGCAGGGGCTGGAAGAACTCTGTCACAGTGCTGATGAGCAGAGGACAGCACCCGTGGCTGTGTCGGGTCCATGCCATGCTTCTCCAGGCCAAACCAGGCAGCCTTCCTTCCCATCCATCCCAAATGGCCTGGAGGTCAAGTCCTGATGAGATTCTCCTTTCCTTCTATGTACAGCTGCACAATCTGCAGTAGGGTTACTTTCCTCACATTATGACACTATGAGTCCTTGGAATTAGTTGTATTTATTAACACTTTCCAAACAATGAACGAGTTTTTGTGGCAAGCAAGGAGAGTGGGAGAGAAGATAAAGCCAGAGGAAATGAGAGAATCTGCTGTGTGAGATAGAATTTGACATTAGCTTTGGTGGGATACGAAAGTTCCACATGTTAAAATATGTCTCCCTATAACCATGATCCATAAATGCAATTAAAATGTGGAAAATAATGAAAGTCGCAGACAGGCCTGGGTGCAGCATTGGCCCATAATCTTAGCGTGTCATCTCAAGTGAGTTAAACAACCTGTGGGCCTTCATTTCCTCTCCTGTGAAATAGAGATGACAACACCCGTTGGAGAGCTGTGAGGAGTGAATCTGAAAAACATACGTGAAGTACCCGCCCTCGTTCCTGGTCCACAGTAGTTACTAAACAAATAGCACCAAAATTCCTAACCACCATCTCACCTTTGAGGTTACTAGCTTCTTCATCCAATAATCAGTAAGTCCATGTGAGGTTGGGACCAAGCCCCAAACCTGCTACTCTGTCACTAAGAAAGCAAATCCTTTACAAGAGATGGGATGAGATTTCCCTCCATTGTGAAGGCTAATTTTCTTTAGATTGAAATTAGGTAATAACCACTGAATTATAAATGAGAATTTATTTGAATGGTCACACTGGATGACCATGCCCAAAAGGAGGAAAAAATATATTCAGCAACTGAATTGCAATGATTACAACACAGAAATATATTTCCTGTGCTAATAAAGAGATATATAAAAAAGAGGTAATATGTAAGAAAAGAGGTTAAGTGGAGGTAGAGAAGAAGGAATGGGGGAGATGATTATTAAGAAGCTGCTATGTACACCAGATACCTATCAGGCTCTTTCACATGCAGTATTTTATTCAACCTACATATTAACACTTAGAAAATATGGTGTCTTCAATTTTATAGATAAGAAAACCAAGCTTCACAAACCTGCTTAAAAATGCTGGTTCAGGCATAAACCTGATATTAACACTAAGAAAAGTATGGTATCTTCAGTTTTATAAATAAGAAAATCAAACTTCAAAAAGCTGCTTAGAAAGGCTTGCTCAGTTAGTTGGGCATTGTCCCACAAGGCAAAGGGTTGCCATTTCAATTCCCGATCAAGGCACAAGCCTAGGTTACGAGTTTGGTCCCCGGTCCCCGGTCCCCGGTCGGGTGCATGTAAAAGGCAACCAGTTGAGGTTTCTCTCTCACATCAATTCCCTCCCACTTTTTCTCCCTCCCTTCCCCCCTTTCTAAAAAAAAAATAAAAAATAAATAAAAAGGCTGCTTCAGGAATAAACCTGGATCGAAATGTGAGTCACTTGGACTGAAAGTTTTCTTTCTCTATGTAAATGGAATTTATTCTAGTAACATTAGTTTATATTTTTCTATATGTCCTTCTATAAGATAGTTTCAACATGACTCTGCTAAGATGAAATTACTTTCTTAAGAGCCATCTGTATTCTGTCTAGATTTCATAGCCACAAGAACAAAAGAAATGAACTTAAACTGCTTTAAATTGACATTGTTTTAAAAAAATATGTATTACTTCTAGAATCTGGAGAGAACATATAAATTTATATTATGTGAAAAGAAAACTCATTTCAAACAAGTTTTAGGTTAGATAGAGAAAAAATATCTTGAACATCAAGGTCAAAATTATAAAATATGCTCAACATCTCAAAAACTTGACAGCTGCCTCTCTTTGAAGGATTAGATTCAGCCCAGCTCAAAAGCATGAATAATTTCATGAGCTTGTTCCAGCATGTCCACATTCTACAGTCCTTTGAAAGGAAGGGGATTTCAGTGTAATTTGTTTCAGGGCCACGCAGGTGTGACCTTCCAGGACTGGGTACCTGGGCTGAGGAGGTTGCTTAACGTCCACATCTCCCAAAATGGACTGTTGAGTGCTCTGGAAGGTACACACAAAGGCCCCGTACTTCAAAAGACGAGAACAACATGGGCAGGTACCCTGAAGGAAGCCTTGCAGGGAAAGTACCCACAATGGGACAGACTACTCCTGACTTCTGGTGACAAAAGGACTCAAGGGGAATTGAGTGAGGCTGGTAGGACATTGAGACTCTTACACAGAACAGGGTATTGCTGGTTGCCTTCTAGACTACAAATTCACTTCAGTTAAATTTAGAAAATATTTTGGGAGATTACAATGTGCCACCTATTACTGAAACTGGCAAAAAGTCTACCAAAGAGGCAAATACAAAAACGCTAAGTCTGCAGATTAACAAACCGCTATGTGCCATGTACTCACAAAGTGAAGAGTACATGGGCCGTCCAACCCAAGATGCTAAGCCGTAGGTCATTAAAGAAATAATGTGTACACAGCATCAATTTTCCAGATCCCTTTCAAGCATCATAATTGTATCCCATCATTATTAGGAAGTCTTTGGTTTCTACTAAGAAATATCTCATAAATTGTAGTAGTATCTTTCAAAAATACATTATGTGTAAATATATTTTAAAATGACTAAATCAAATGAATTGATATAAAAAGTCACGAGAATACCTCTTTTGCCCCTCCCTCCCTCTTTTCCTTCCAACAGCCATCATAATGAGTGTGACATATTATCTCATTGTGGCTTTGAATAATTTGAAAATTTTTTAAAAATGCATTTTTCTAAGCAAGTTAACTTTGTTAAGGTCATAACAGAGGCTGTACCATTTCTTTAAGCAAAATTTCCCTAGGCCTTTATTTTAAATACAGATAGCGCAGCAAACACCTGTGGTCACTTATGCAAGCCAGGTCCTGGGTGAATCATCACGGACACAGTACTACAGAGGACAGGATCATGGTCCTCATGCCTGCGTTGTAAAGGGTGAAACAGGCGGAAACCCACGCTGAGGATCGTTCATGCTAAGTTCAGGATTTGGTCTGCACACGGTCTAAGAGAAAACAGCAACACTCTGTAATGCTGGTTCTGTAGAAAAGGTGCTTGCAAGTATGTGATTCTTAAACAC
>VMDR010005397.1:0-51968 GCA_007922815.1 Macrotus californicus
GGCCTCCAGACTCCAGCAACCACTCACCTGCTTCCTGTGTGCATTGATTTGCCCATTCTGGACATTTTATGTGAATAATAATACAATACATGTGTGTCTGGCTTCTTGCACTGAACATGTTTTCAAGATCCATTCATGTTGTAGGACTTACACCATTAAACCATTTCTTTCTATGGCCGAATAAGATTCCATTGAATGGATACACTGCATTTTGCTTAAATCTTCAACAGCCGATGGCCATTTGGGTTATTTCCCCTTTCAGCTACTATGAATAAAATGCAGGTACAAGTTTTTGTGTGGACATATGTTTTTTAATTATCTTGGGTAAATTAGGTTTTTAAATTAAACTTTTTATCATTTTAAGAGACTAACTAACGTGTATCATGTTATTTTTCTTTTATTGGTTTTTGGAGAGAAGAAGGGAGAGTGAAAGAGAGAGAGAATTGTACCACTCATTTACACATTGATTGGTTGATTCTTGTATGTGCCCTGACAGGGATCGAACCCACAACCTTGGTGAGTTGGGACGACATGCTAATCAGCTGAGCTGGCCAGCCAGGGCCTTTATTTTTCTTATCCCCACACCAAACCTAACCTGAAGGTTTTGTTGTGTTAGAATGGAAGGTTAGTTACCACGTTTCATTTGCTCTCCTTATTCATTCCACAACAATTTTTTGAGTGACTACCCTGTGCACAATAGTTACCAAAAACCAAAAAATCTTGTCTTTGCAAAGTTTACTTTTCTTTTTTTTTTAAATAAAGATTTTATTTATTTATTTTTAGAGAGGGGAAGGGAAGGAGAAAGAGAAGGAGAGAAACATCAATTGGTTGCCTCTCGCATGCCTCCACCTGGGGACCTGGCCTGCAACCCAGGCATTTGCCCTGATTGGGAATTGAACCGGCAACCTTTCAGTTCTCAGGCCGGTGCTCAATCCACTGAGCCACAGCAGCCAGAGTGCAAAGCTTACTTTTCTATTAGATTTATACATATGGAATATTAGAATTTATTAAGTTGAACTATATGGAATTAGAAATAGTTGATCATTTTTAACTACAAAATGGCAATTTCATGTGGTTCAACTTAACACTAAGCTAAATTTCTGTTGGAATGTTGTATGCCATCTCATTCCATTCAGATTAATTTTCCAAATGATGCTCACAAAATTGGAAAATCTAAAAACTGTATTCTTTTAGCTATTGCCTAATAGAGTGCATATCAGGTAGTAGTTGAAAATGTTCAGAAAGAAAATGCAGCCTCAAAATCTAAATATATCATTCTTCAATAGCAAAACAAAATTTGTTGGGTGCTAAATGATGCCATGCTCAATGTATTCATGTTACATAATAATAAATTGTAGCAAAATTTTAATTATTTTTAATTAAATATTCCTTCTTGACAACTCACAGTAGAATTATGGACTAGGATCCACTATTGAACATTTGATGAAAATCCTTACAGCTCAAACAAAGGAAATATTCTCAGAGATACTATGATTAGATATTTGTTGATTTTCCCTGTGGTCAAATGCATGGTAAAATTTTTTAAAAACATTTTTTTTTCTTCAGTTTTATTTGTAAAGCAGAAACTTAAGAGCTCAGAATATGGTGTCAGAAATTCGGTTTCAAATATCATGTTGCCACTTAGCTGGCTAGGATTAATCCTTGAGGGAAGTGAAAGTATATAAGCCTCATTTTTCTCTACTGTCAATTTGGAATGATAATAAATAGGACTCTATTCATAACATTGCTGAGAGGCACATGGACTGCTCACCCAGATGAACCATATGCAGGGCCACCAAACAAGTCTCAGTAGGTTTGCCAGACCATTGGCTGTAACCCACCTGCCCCACACAGTTTCTGTCACAGTGTTCTTCCACACATACGTGTCGAAGGAGCAAATGAATATGCAGTAGCCCTGCTTCTTGAATCCAACGTGCCTGTGGAGTCGTGTCCATCTCTATGATGGTCTCCCGCCATCATGAAAACAGCATATTCCCTAACAGCATCTCAAGGCTTACATCTCTAGTACTAGGTCTCAGAGGAGAAAAGAAAGGGGATTAGAATATTTCTGCTCTGCCTCACCTGCTTAATGAATGGATTCAAGGATTGCTATTTGTTCAAGGGCTACTCAGTGTGGAGTTGCTGAGGGCCTGGCAGGAAGGGCCTGTAGTTTCCCCGCCCAATCACAAGGTGGGACAGATTATGGAGAAGTTTATGGGGAAGTCACCAGGAAAGAAACTTCTGAGGAGATGATGACATGTGGTGAGTAAAGCTCTATCTCCTCAATTCCTAAGTATTAAGCAAGATCCTCAAGGAGGAGCCGAGGTTAAACAGAGGCCCTGAACTGGAACGTCTTCAACAAGCAGAAGAACAGTAATTGTAATCACCATCATTTACTCAGGGTAACCACATGCCAGGCGCTGTACTAAGTGCTTCATAGACTTTTCTTCTTTTTTGTCTTTACAACAATCTTTATGATGCAATATTTTCCACATTTCTGGAAAGCTAAATCTCAGAAAGGTTTGATCACTTACTCAAGACAATCCACCAAGTCATAGAGTCCAGATTCAAATGCACATTGTCTAATTCCAGAATTAATGTTCTTAATGGTTTTATTGCTTTTTGTCTCTAAAAAAATACCCAAACTCCTTTAAAATACCCATAAAAATAATTCAGAGTGCAGCCATAGAAAAAATAATCCTAAGGAAAAAAATTGAGATACAATGGAGGTTTATGGATGAGAATGAACCGAGGCAAGCACCTCCCAATGACATGGTGAGTCATTCAAACACAATATTGAACAAAATAAACAGGAAATACCAAAATGCAGTATGATTCCCTTTATATAGAGCTCAAAAATATGCAAAACTAAATTATGTCATTTGGGGATAAATAAGCAGCAAAAACTACCAAAGAAAGCAAAGAAATTATCATCATAAAAGTTAAGATAGTGGTCCCTCCAGGAGGAAGGAGGGTAAGGATGGGAAGAGGAGATGGAGATGCTATGGGAGTGCTCGCCATGGTCTGTTTCCTAACCTGGATGCAGGTCACATGGCTGTTAGCTTTACTACAACTTATGAAACCGTACACATTTGATGCACTTTTGTATAAATTTGTATGAATTTTCTATTTTATAATAAAAAACTTACATAAAATCATAGAATTTAGAGACATTCTTAAGAGATGATTAGAGACCTATGTCTAGGGGTTTGGGTTTGTGAACAATATTCCTCAAACGCCAGCAGAAAATAACCGTGTGGAATCAGAGGAAGTTGAGGTCATCACTTGAAAAGGGAGAGGAAGGATTTTGATCTGGGACAGAATACTGCCCAAATTATCAGGGTGATGCAGAGATGAGGGTAGGACTGATTCCTAAATGGAGTCGGTCCAGTCATTCCCACTGCAGTGGAAAACTGGTTGTGCAGGCTTTTTCAGCCACTGGACTAAAGCTTTTAAGTTCGAAAAAGGAAAGAGGAAAAACTAAACATTAACCAAATACTGCAAATACTATGTTCTCATATCTAATTTTAACCTCCCGGGTCTCTTTACTTCCTGTGTCCCCGAACTTTAAAATGCACTAATAATAATCAGGTAAATTATCAACAAGGAATCCTAACCCTAGAAAAATCACTTGGACTGGGCTGATAGACTTTAAGCAGATCACAAACTTATCTTGATATTCTGTTGGTTATGAGGTGCTGTTCATTTATTCACTAGAGGGGTTTCCACATGGCAGCTTTTCTGATTTTATTCAGATTTTCTTTAGGAAAAAACTTTAGGAGCCTACAAAGAGAAACTCAGTGTGGCTCCTGAAATTGTTAACAGTGAATGGCACCAGATGTTAGACCTCAGTCCTTGAGTTCTGGCTAAGAAAGAGTTCAGAGTCAAGACTCAAATACAAGCAAAAGTTTATTTAGACAGTCAAAGAGCCCTGACTGGTGTGGCTCAGTTTGTTGGGTGTCATCCTGCAAAGCAAAAGGTCGCCGGTTGCATCCCCAGTCAGGGCACATACCTGGGTTGCAGGTTTGGTCCCCAGCTGGGGACCAATCATTAAAAGGTAATGTAAAAAGAAATACAATAAATATTAAATTTAAAAAAATAAATAAATTTAAAACTAAGTATTTGTGTCCTAAGAAAAAAAAAACAGAAGCAACCAATGTTTCTCTCTCCCTCTCTTCCTCCCTCCCTTCCCCTCTCTCTAAAAATAAATACAATTTTAAAAAAGAAAGTCAAAGAGGTAGAAGAAATGAGCCAACTGGGCTGTGTGGGCTCAGGAAACAAATTACAGAGACAAAAGTGGGGCTCTTTGAACTTATGAGAAAGAAAGCAAAGGAACGCACCTTGAGGGAAGAAATGGGGAGAAAAGGCACAGCATGCTCCAGAGAGAGAGCGAGAACTGTGCAGGGTTCTTCATCTTAAGGTCTTTATCTGGAGGTCTCAGGGGAAGATCTCAATAGAATATTCATTAGCTTTCCAGGTGTGTCCTGTCCTTTCAGGGCCAGGGTCTCTACCGATTGGTCGGTGCCAGGTCATTAGTCACTGCAGCTGCTCCTGATGTCAGCCATGGTGTCACCCCACCTGGCCTTGCTGTTCTTCTGGACCTGGAGCTGAAACACAATTGAGGCCCAGATGTGATCTCTAGGGTTTAATGCTTAAGGGAGTGGCCGTGCAAGGGGGGTTGTGTGGGATGGGAGTCCTCTCCGGCTATTCTCTGGCCCCCTTGTTCCTCCTCTAAAAGGGTCTACCACATGACTAGTGACATGCCAGGGGAAGAAAGGTCACCCTGGGAGCAAGGTCCCACCTTACAACTGTCCAGTTGTTAGTTTTTAGGGATCTGGGGCTTGCTACCCTGGTGACCTTGTTCATAGTTCGTACTCTGCCCCTGTCTGTCTAACTGCCTACAACATCAAAATGTTGACGCTCACCCACACAGAGTGTGGTCAAAGTAGCACATCTGTGAATTGTATATGGAAAGGAATACTTGTTCAGTTAAGAAATGTTTACTCCATATCTGGTGTATACAGAACCCTGACCTATCTAAGCCCTGGAGACACAGTGGAGTCAAGACAGATGGGTCCCTCGTGGAGGTTTACATCCGAGTTGGGAGAAGACAGGCAACAAAGATGGCTGCACTGAGAATGAGCAAGATAATTTCAGATAGCGATGAGGGAGTGACCTGAAGGAGCCAAACAGGCTACAGGGACAGAGAGGGCTGGCTGAGGCGCTGGCGTGGGAGCTGCCTCAGGTGCAGAGATCGCCGGTGGCTGGTCTGAAGAGATAACATTTGAGCTGAGACTAACAAGGAGAAAAAGCCGGACATGCAAAGCTCTGGGCCAAGAACACTCTAAGGCAAAATCTAGGATCATTTTGGAGATTCAACGTTACAGGAGGCCGGAAGAAGGGGAGAGTATGGGAGGTGACATCTGAGGGAGGCAGGAGTCAGACCTTCTGTGCTGTGCCACCTGGGCATGTGTCTTCTAACTGCACTGGGAAGGTCTGGGGGTGGTTAGGCATTCATAACCATGAGTTTACATTTTCAATCTTGTGGTATTTTATGAGTCAACCTAAAAATTTTCCTGTGTTTTAAAATAATGTTTTTGTAGCACTTGAGTTATTTATTTTTAAAGTTTGTAGCTTCTGCATAGAAAGAATTAAACCTGAGGAAGAGAGCCAAGGTGATCTGAGACCCAGTCGATAGGATCTCTGAGAAACGTAAGTGACTCTTATTCATCTTCCTCCGTGACTCCTCGTTAGAGAGGTTAGAGAGATCGCCTGATGGTACCAGATGTGGAGGGACTAGAAAGGGAGGTGGTGAGAGAAGTTCTGCCGTAGCACATGTTATTTCATTTTTCATGGCTTTTTCTATTTTCTTCTAAAATTTCTCAATGAACAAGCATATGTGATGTTTGACGATTAGGAAAAAGATATAGTTTCACCTTTTCCTAACTTACCATGTTGGAAAATTCAAACCTTTAGAAAAGCTGGTAAAATAACACTATGTGAACTGTATCCTTCACCTAAATTCACCATTTGTTAACATGGACCACATCTGCTCCTCTCTCACATACAATGTGTACCGTACATGGTCTATTCTTTTTGCTCAAGCATCTATACACAAACATTTATACTTTTTTGGTTCAACCACTTAAAACTAATTTGCAGATATGATGACACTTCACCCCTACATACTTCAGCCTGTATCCCGAGAACCAAGACATTCTCCTACATAACCACTGCCTTAACTTGCGCTGCTACACCAGAACACCACACACCGTGTGGTTTGTGAACAAAGGAAGCTTATTTCTCACAGTTTTGGAGGATAAAGGTCTGAGATCAGGTTCTGGTGAGAGCCCTCTTCTGGGTTGCCGATAGCAGTTTTCTCCTGGGGTGGAGAGGACGAGAGAGCTCTTCGGGGTCTCTTACTAGTGCACTAGTCCCATTCATGGGAGCCCCCCCATGACCTGACCACCTCTTCGAAGGTGCCCAGTTCCTAACATCATCACATTGGGGGTAAGGATTTCAACATATGAGTGGGGGACACTCACGTTCAGTCCATACCAACCACCACAACATTTACAGACCCTTCCAAAATGATGAGCGACACATAATCTTATGTAATACTCGGCACACATTCACATTGCACCAATTGTTCTAAAATGCCTTTTATGGTTTGTTGTGTTTTTAAATTCAGGAGCCAGTCGTGGACCACTCTTTGCATTTCATTGGTGTGTCTCTTTAGTGTCCTCAATTCTTGAACAGTCCCATTGCCAATTTTTAAAAGGATCTGGTCCAGTTGTCCTGTTGAATGTCCCACGGTCTGGATTTGTGTGCCCCCACTCCCATAATTACGTTCAGAGGAAACACTGTTGGTAAGAATACTACATAAGTGATATTGTGGACTTTGCCCTGTGTCATGTCAGGAGGCTAATACTACAGATCAAGTTGTCCTAGGAGGAGAGATGCTAAATTTGAACCAGATAGTGCCCTCCAGATATCCCTTGTCCCTATATAATTAATCACTATTCCATGGGGTGGTACTTTGATTCTGTGTGACTATTTTATTCCCCAACAACCGTTCATCTCAAGAAAGCTTTTAGTGTCCTTTGCTGATTCTTGCCTGACTCGAATATTGCATCAGTTGGTACATAATGTTCTTTTCAAATACTATTAAATATTAGTATCAACACTATTTAGTACTATCAAGAAAAAAAACAAAAAGCACTGGCCAGGTAACTCAGTTGGTCGGAGCGTCGTCTGATACACCGAGGTCTTGGGTTTGATCCCTGGTTGGGGCACTTACAAGAAGCAACCAATGAGTGCATAAATAAGTGGAGCAGCAGATCGATCTCTCTCTCTCTCTCTCTCTCTCTCATCAATAAATTAAAAAAAGAGGAAAAAACAAAGAATTTTTAAGTGTGAGAAAAAGAAGGTGGAAAACATTCTAATTCATTGAAATACCGACCTTGCCTGAAAACATTTTCCTTAGATGACACAATTTCCTTCTGTTTTGCCTTTAAGGAGTCAACCAGTCCACTCACCTGCGTAACGTAGGTGTGGTTATTTACAAGGAGGGTAGGTGACATGGAGAGAAAGCGAAGCACACTTTTGCACAGCACACTTCCCTTACGTCGTCTAGATGAGGTGTACGCTCATAAAACTAAGAAGTAATAAAAGAACAGATAAGTGCTGGGTGAGTGGTAGAGGTAAGAATACTCTCTGTTCTGACTAAGTGAAACTGCTCCCCTGGCTGCCCACACGCTCCTCCTATTCCTGTCTCTGTGACTTGACTTTTCCCGACACCAATCCCTCTACTGCAAATGTTCTCCGGCCTTTGTGTCTGCAAGTGCAAGTTCACGCACTAAACTACCGCCAGTGCTTCAAGCCCGAGCTGCCACCTCTTCTTTTCAAAGTTGGTCACAACAAGCCTTCAATCTGTCTTCTTCTCTAAGAAGTGGCCTCTCCCAATTCTGCACGTATTCCAAGGTCAATTTACCCAATTCTTTGGACTGTCCGGTGTTCCATCACTTTCTAACTTGGATTACATGTGTGTGGGGGGGACCTCCTCCTGGACTGCACGCTCTGAGGGTGAGCTCCCCTGATTTACCTGGGCTTGCAGGGGGGCCCCCTTTTCTGGTACTTTGCACTTCTGCTGCTTTACGTGAGTAAGTGGACAATCATCACTGCTTCAATGAGCTATCCCTCAGGTACACTGGTGCTGAATCGTGCTGCTCATATCCTGAAGAGAAACTCTAGTCTTGCCCTTGGTGCTTCTTTTTTTCAAACACGTTCCATGCAGGAGAAGGTTAATGAGGAAGTTTCCTTTACTCCCTTCCTCTAGACAGAGGGAAAAAAATAACAGGAAACCAACCCACAGCAAACAATGAAGATGAGTATCAAATATTTGTTCCTTTCTGTACAAGACGCGTCGTGCAAAATACTAGGTCATCGTAGCAGCACTTGAAAAAATCAAAGTTGTTTTGAGCTTTAAGAACTTCCAGGATAGCGATTTGGCTGTTTTTATGTAAAGGAAGTAAAGTTAAAATACAGCCTTTTAACAAAATAGTCCAAGTATCCACAGCCATCATCTGGAAGCTATGCTATTTACCAAACTTGTGATCCCGGAACCTAGTCCCTGCGGTGGCCAGATAACTTGCTTCCTTAGCTGTCCCTCCCTGCATGCTGGACACTGTACGGAAAGAAAGAGAAGGTACTGTTTACTGAGTAACTTCTGTATCACTGCAATATCACAAGTTAAATATTATCTCCATTTTATAGATAACAACACCGAGTTTCATAGATAATAAAAACTTGCTTCACATTACGCAGCAAGAAAGGATAAAAGTGAGATTCTAAAACACATATCTTTCTGCCCTGACTGGTATGGCTCAGCTGGTTAGGCATCTTCCTGCAAGGTGAAAGGTTGCTGGTTCGATTCCAGGTCAGGGCACATGCCAAGGTTTTTGGTTTGGTCAGCGTGGGGGTGGGGGTGGAGCGCATATGAGAGGCAACCTGTTGATGTGTCTCTCCCTCTGCTTCTCTCTCTGCTTCTCCCTCCCTTCCCCTCTCTCTCTAAAAAACAAACAAACAAACAAGCAAAACCCCACATCTTTCTGTCCCCAAATCCATGGCATCCTACAACTGTTTATACAGATGCCTGCCTCCTACGCCAGAGTGAGGTCCTTAGGTCCATGCCACATGCACCAGTGCCTGGTGCATAAATCCTGTATGATTGCACACCTTCCAGCTCCCATTACCCCTTTTGTCTTATCTCACAGAATCTCACCTTTACTTTACATTCACCCTCCCCAGGCAGCCAGGGCCTTCAGGAGACCCTAACCCCACCCCAGCTGCAGTACCTGTGAAGTAGGTGGGGTAGATAGACCTCAACCTGTTCTATAGGAGAGTGGAGGTTACCCATCTTGCCCAAGATTACAAATAACTGAGCTGAGATTCAAACAACAGTTTGGCTCTACAACCTACATTACTACATTTTTTTTTCCTAAGTTTTAGAACTTATCTACTTTAATTTAATGACGGATGAAAATGAGGTCCAAAGAGAAGAAACCATTTCGCCCCGGGTCACATAACTAGCCAGTGGCAAAACAAAAAGAGTGGTATGTCTTGATTCCCAACCATTCCGCTTTCAAAGCGACCAGGCTGGCTCCTGGACTTGCTGTAACACTCATCGCAGCCCCTGTCAGCTTCTCTTCTGATTTCATTTGTGGTTTGACCCTGTACTGACCTCACCATCCTGTTGGGTCTCACCCATGTCTGCTTCATCCTGGTCAGATTCAAACTCGGCGGCCCCGTCAGCAACATCCACACCAGCTTGTACCCTGGGCTTTTCGCTTTCCCACTGGGTGAAGGCCTTGTCCTTTGCTGCTTTGTCATGGAACTTGGATCTCATTTTGGGGAAGGTGTGGGACCCTGAGTCCCCGCAGCCAGACTCTGACCACAGAGGCTCAGTCTGGGTGGCCTGGCGGGTGGTGGCCTGCTGCAGCCTCACCGAGATCTGGCGAGAAGAGCCTGTAACCATTGTGATGGCTCTGCTGTCCGGGTCCTGGTGTCCAGCAACGACACCAGGGAACTCGAACACCTCATCCTGCATTGGAGGCAATGAGGGACTTTCGGGCAGAAACCCATTGCCACTGCCCAAGGAGGAAGCCCAGGCAAATCTCCTGCAGGCCAGAACCAGGAGGTCTTTGCACTGCTTGTGACAACTGGCTCCACAGTCTTTGCCCTTATATCCTTGTTTGATTGTTCCCCAGAGAAATCCTGCACAGTGTTTGCAGAAGGTTGGCTTTGGGTAGGTCATCTCCTGAAAATTATGGACAAATTCTGGTCCCATTTTACAGTGTGGCTGGCTGAGGCTTGGCTCTCAGGAAGTAAGCCATCATCGTCTTTACTGATTAGGCCATCCTGATCTTGTCCAGCACACAGAAGGAATCCGAGAAGGGAAAATTGGCAGCTATACTTTCAAAGTCCTGCTGGGAGATGTTCCCATCATGGTCATGGTCATAGTTTCTAAACACGGACTCAACTAATTAGTTAAGAGCCATAGTTTCTAAACACGGACTCAACTAATTAGTTAAGAGCCATAGTTTCTAAACTTGGAGTCAGCTAAACACGGACTCGGCATACTTTGACATCAGTCCCGGCAGCAAGAGAGAATAAAAGAGGAAGACTTCCTAGGAGAACTGAACTAGAAGCCAGGAGACCCAGTTATGAACTCCGCTCTATCAGAGACCAGCTGTGTGACTTTAAGCGGGTCACATAATGTCTTTACCACTGATAGTAAAATAATGTCTGTGAAAATGTTTTGGAAGGATAAAGTGCTACAAGTAGTTATTCATTCAATATTTAACACTAAGCTGCTTCTATGTGAGTGGTCTTAGGGGAAAGACAAGGATGATTTAGGCATGGTCTACGCCATGGGCATCTGTTGTTTTTACAGCTCTAGCTTCTATTAAGAGCAGACAGCTTTTCCTTTGAAGACATGTTTATTCCCCTACTTCATGAGTCCCGATGGGGTTGTTAGTTACAATGCTCTGTCCCCACAGGAGTGAGTATGAGGTCCAGGATGCCTAGTTAGATGTGGTGATCGGTTCAAAGATGGACACATGACCCAAATCAAGGCTTATGAGACGCCTCCCAGAGATGTGGTAGAGGTTGCTGGAAGAGTCTCTCCTGCAACCCCTAGAAAGAACCGCGCTGCATACTAGAGCTGAGCCGTCTTCCTCAGTTATGCAGAGAAAGCATTAATATGAGAACATGAACTGTGAGAAGCAAGGTGGACTGTGAGGGAGCCCTGAAGCCAAGTGAATTCTTGGACTTTTCGATTTGCTAATTCAATAGATTCCCTTGAGTTCAGTTTCTGTCACAACCAAAAGAAAGCTGATTAACCCAGACTGAGTCCCCAAAAAATTCATGTCTTATGAACTGTATAATCATTGACTTAATAATCAAAGAACAGGGACATAAAAAAAAAACATATTAGTTAATTTTAACACATACCAGCTACGTTTAAGTGTTTTATAAGACCCCCAGTACCCTGGAAGCTCACAGTTGGAAGCAACTTCCCTGTGAAGCCTCCCCCCCTGCCCGCAGCGGAGTTGGTGGTCAGCAACAGCTGTGCTAAACCCAAACCTGTTATTTCACTTGTACTTGTTATTGTGTGTGTATACGTATGAAATATTTAATACTTAATACTATATCATATTTATACAATATACTATTATATAAGATACAACATCACATGCATGGCACTGAAGAGGTGAATGCACTAGACTATTTAGAGAAACCTAGCTAGGGTAAAGGGGGCATTCTGGAAATGACAGAGTATATGCAAAAGCCTGCTTCTGGGAGTGGACAACCTCTCACCCCTTCCCACCCTTACGCGCTGAAGTAAGGATGCAAGGTAGACCGTGGAGAGTCCTGCATATGCTGGAATTTTTGATTTTATGGTATAGGCAAGAAAGTTGCACAAACAAAATTATGTTAAGACAAAAAATCCCTGGTAACTATGGAGAGAATTGGATTGGGGAGGCCTGAGGCTTCAGATGGATGACTGAGATTACTATTGAGTGTTTTTCCTAAACCCTGGCCTTTTCCTGACTTCCAAAACCCTCAAGGGTTCTGAGTAACAAAAAGCTTAGCTTGTCACGCCCTCTTCCATCTGGGCTTGTGTATTCACTGCTGGCTCATCTCTGATTCAGGCAAGCTCCCCTTCTCAGGGTGTCTTAATACACCCTGTTTTGTAAACCCAGCTCAGGGTTCAACTCCAACCTTACCTCTTCATCAGACATTTTCTGGCCATTCCAACCTATTTCAGCCTCTCCCAAACCCCCCTGCCCCAGAACTCCTGACTATTAGGGTCTGTCAATTTGAGATAAGCTAAGTAAAAGTGATTAAGAAAAGATAAGGACTTTATAAATGTTCCAGCATAGTGTATCTTAAGTTGTTCCTTTAACATAAACATATTCTCCCATCCTCAGCTCAGCGGAAAATTCCTGAAGGGCAAAAAATTCTTTTCAGACTTTCTTGAATTCTAAAGATTCCCGTACTTAATAATACCAGCGCATTTCATAATTTTCAAGCCCTGCTTAGCCCTCACATTCTTTCCAGCTTGGCTCCAGAGAGCTGTGCTTTCACTGAGGAAACCTCGGCTGCCTTCATCTTTGTCAAAGGGTATCTGGAGTCATCCCTCCTCTGTCATCCTCACTCTCTCCCCACTCCCACATGTCACAGCCGCTCGAATTGGCTTTTGTTCTGCAAGTGTGCCTCCTAGGGGGCATCCACTAATCCAAATGGGAAGTCCTTCCCTTGGTTTCTATGTTCAGAAACACAGGAACCCTTTTTTTTTCTTTTTAAGGAAACCTCTCACCCCTTCTCACCCTTTAAAAAAAAATATTTTTCCCAGGATTAATAAAAAATTTGTTTATTTATTTTTAGAGAGAGGGGAAGGGAGGGAGAAAGAGAGGGAGAAAAATATCAATGTGTGGTTGCCTCTTGCTCACCCCCTATGGGGGGCCTAACGTGGCCTGCAGCCCAGGCATGTGCCCTGACCAGGAATCAAACCAGTGAACTTTTGGTTCACAGGCCGGCACTCAGTCCACTGAGCCACACCAGCCAGGGCAGGAGTGAATTTTTATATAACACTAAGGACCACTAATAACCTTATGGAGAAGTTATTAAGGGTAACTCATCTTTGCTTTTTGTAAACCAGAGTATTGGCCCTTAACTCAGGTTTACACAGGAATTGATTCAGCATTGTACTGAGAAGTTGAGGTGCCAGCAAATTTGCCAGGTTCCCACTGTGCAAATACCCAGATAGTTGGAATTCCTCTGTTTTCCAGCTCAAAAGGCTTTGCTAAGGGTGTATTATCAATGTTGATTAGGTTGGCTTAATCTTTCTTTTAAATCTGATTGTTAGTTTAGCTTCATTATTATTAATTTGATGTTTTGCTTTGCTAACCATGTAGTTTTAATGATGCGTATTTGCGTCGATAGGATTTTTTTGGCCATAATTTCAAGGAACCGGACTTTAGGATGTGTATGGTGTGATATTCGAACAGGACTGGAGTTTGGTTCACTGCTGCATCTCCAGGAGCCAGCACAATCTGATACACAGCAGATGGCTGATAGATCTGTTGACAGAATGAATGGAAGGTCTCCATGCACAAGGTCTCCGCACACAAGGTCTTTGAGAGAGATGTAGGACGGAAAACCTGGTAATGAATTGGATGCTGGAGAGCATAAAGGATGAGCACAGGTTTCTGAGGAAAACAGGAGACTGTCTGAGTGTTTTCTTCATGTGGGTGGGGCTCCCTTCCTAATTTAGAACCTTCTCACTGGGAGGGCAATTCCAAAATCTAAAAGCAAGCTTCAGGAAGAAAAATAGATCTGACCCCACCCCAGAGTCACTTCCTGGTAAAGAGCACCTCAGAGTGGGTTCATAGGTCGTGTCCTTAGAAATCGGGCAACAAATCAAAGCCACAGACTCTTTACCTTTGACATCCCCTCCTGGATTAAAAGTAATGATGAACTTAATCTAGGGCTTCAATTGATCTGGTTACTAAGTTACTAAGAGTCAGGAGGCCACATCCTCTCCTTATCTCTGGGGACTGGTTTTAGCCACTCACAGATTTTAAAACTTGTAAAGAGAAGGAAATAACACCCCTATGGGTCTTTTGAACAGGTAGGCCAAACCGCCAACAGGCTCCACCCTAGTCCTTCAGAAAAGAAAAGTCGGACTTTCGGAGCTGGCAATATAACAAAGTTTGGATTTTTCAATGGAAACAAAAACAAACATTTACAAACCTTTTTCCACTTCTCCGCTTAACTCCAGGCAAGGACTTAATGAGAAAATATTTACCCTCTGTCCTCTTTTATTTTTTTGATAAGAAAACATCCCACACCACTTTTCTATTAAATTGTATATTTTATACAATATAATATAGTAAATTGAATTTATACTACATATACACATATATAATTTTAAAATATATAATGTGGCCCTGGCTGGTGCTCAATGGATTGAGCATAGGCCTACAAACCAAAGGGTTGCTGATTCGATTCCCAGTCAGGGCACATGCCTGGGTTGCAGGCCAGGTCCCCAGTAGGGAGCATGCAAGAGGCAACCACACATTGATGTTTCCCTATCTCCTTCCATTCCCCTCTCATTAAAAATAAATTAAAAAAGTATTTTGAGATATATAACATGATTTAGGTCTTTTTAAAAAAAAAGCTATTTTATTGATTAATAAAACCCAGAAACTTAAAAGTTATTTATTCATATTTTTAAAGGCCTTACTAGCTGGCTTTGGTAGAATTTTTAAATAACCTTTCCTCCTCTTATTTGTAATATATGTTGAATAATTATAGTTAAATACTAGATAAAAATTGATTTCTATTTATTTAATTTTCTACTTATTCCTAGAATTTAAATATAACCATTTTTTATGTTGCTATTTTGAAAAGGTTGATTTTGTTAGCAAGGGGCTTTAGTTACTTGCTATATTTACATAACTATCTCAAAACTTAAATGCTTGTATCTTCTCTTCAGTCTAAAGACTTAAACTGGACTACAAGCAAGGCAAAGGTTACAGCATGAAAGTAAATATTTAGATAGCCTCTTAAAATAACTCTGCCAGCTGAAATATTTTCACAAAATAGTATTTCTAAAACCAGCTCTGGGGGTGAAAGGCATAATTGGGTGGCTTGTTTTATTTGCCTTTAATTTTTTTAGTCTTTTTAAAAAAGATTTCATTTATTTATTTTTAGAGAGATGGGAAGGGAGGGAGAAAGAAAGGGAGAGAAACATCAATGTGTGGTAGCCTCCATACACCCTCAACTGGGGACTTGGCCTGCAACCCCACGCATGTGCCCTGACCAGGGAATCAAACCAGCAACCTTTTGGTTCACAGGCTGGCACTCAGTCCACTGAGCCACACCAGCCAGGGCTAGGTGGATTGTTTGAATTCAAAATTTTTTTATTGATTTGATAGAGAGAGAGGGAGGGAGAGAGATAGATTTGTTCCACTTATTTATGCATTCATGGATTGACTCTTTTTTTTAAATTTCATTCATTTATTTTTTTATAAAGGGGGAAGGGAGGTAGGAAGAGAGGGAAAGAAACATTGATTGGTTGCCTCTTGCATGCCCTCAACCTGGGCATGTGCCCTGACTGGGAATCCAACCTGCAACCTTCTGGTTCGCAGGCCAGTGGCACTTGATCCACTGAGCCACACCAGCCAAGGCAATTGATTGATTCTTATATGTATCCTGATGAGGGATTGAACCTGCAGCTTTGGTGTATGGGGATGTTCTCTAACTGAGCTACTGGGCCAGGATGGGTGCTTTGTTTTCATTTAAAAACCCTGACCCCAAATATTTACTTCTAAATAATCATCATATTTTGCCATGTATTCTGCACACCCACATTTTTGTGCACATTATACACAGGATTATTATACCTCTTATTATATCCATGGTACGTTATCATTATACCCATGTAGAATGCACATCCTTATTTCCCCCTCAAAGATTTGGGCATAAAAGTAGGCATCATACACAGCAAAATACTGTACTTTCATATTCTCTAACTCAGTATTGATGTCTAAAGGCCCATTCTCTCAATGTGTCTGAAAGTGCTCTCCCATAAAGTACTCCTAACTTCATTTCTATGTCTCATAATATGTTCACCAAGTACAGACTCCATTTTCTTCTAAGTCCTTTTACCTAGAAGATCCCTGAATGATTCACTGGGGCACTCCTTCCTCCATTACAAGCCAGAAACACCTCTGAAACTTATCCCTTCAGTGTCCCACCAGTTGATGGACCCCAAGCTTTGGAGTAGGGAGTCCAGCAGCAGGCGTGGGGACACAGGTACGCAGAAAACACAGAGTCTTGTCTTTTGTTGCTCAACATTTTTTTCTGACTGACTGCTCTTCACTAATTGGCCAGCCTGGCCAGCAGTCCAGCATAACATCTGTGGACCGAAGTATACTCCACTATCACTACGTCCCCTTTAGGTTACATTATTTCATATTAGTTTTTCTTCTGAAGAAAATTTAGTTCAGAGTATTCTGGAGTCTATATTTATATGTCTTCTGATGAATAAAGAGATGGATTCAGCCCAAACTAAATCAAATACAGAATATATAAAGAACTGTTACAACTCAACAACAAAAAATAGCCTAATTAAAACATGGGCAAAAGACTTGAATAGACATTTTTCTGCAGAAGATACACACATGAGCAATGAGCACATGAAAAGATGCTCAACACCACTAATCATCAGGTAAACACAAATCAAAACCATAATGAAACATCACTTCACACTCATTGGGATGGCTCTTCTCAAAAAAGACAGAGAAAATAACAAGTATTAGAGAGAATGTCGAGAAATCGAAACCGTCATGCATTGCTGACGGGAATGTAAAATGGTACAGTCACTGTTGAAAACAGTTTGGTGGTCCTTAAGAAGTTTAATATAGAGTTAGCATATGCTCCAGAAATTTCACTCCTTAGTATATACTCCAAAGAATCCAAAGCAGAGACTCAAACGGTATCAATATTCATAATGTTACTGGCATTGGGGTTCTTGGGGTTCCCAAGATAAAAATCAAGAGGAAACTCAAGAGAAAGTTCCAGACCGATTTTACTGAGCTTATGCTTCAGCATAACGGAGGCAGCACAGAGGAAAGGAAGGTCTTGTGAACTGACTCTGACTTGGAGGCTGGCTCTGCCTGGCTGCTTTTTTTTAAAATGTTTTTAAAGATTTTACTTATTTAGTTTTTAGAGAAAGGGAGGGAGGGAGAAAGGGAAAGAAACATCAATGTTTCTTTGGGGAGAAACATCCATTGGTTGCCTCTCACATGTTCCCAACTGGGGACCCGGCCCACAACCCAGGCATGGACCCTGACTGGGAATTGAACCAGCAAACTTTTGGTTCACAGGCCGGCACTCAATCCACTGAGCCACACCAGCCAAGGTTCTGCTTGGCTGCTTTTATAAGCTGGGGACAAGGCAGGCATTTGGGAAAAGGTGGGTTTTTGGAATTTTCCACGTCAGGGTTGAGTTACTTTCTTCCTTCTGTCAGGTTGCTTAGCAACTACTGGTTTTGATATCTGCAAGAGAGTGAACAGTTAGAAGAGACATAGCAAAGGGCCCTTCACACTCTTGGGCAAGGAGTGAAAGAGTGGTGACATTCTTTTTTTCCTTTTTATGGAACTTATGGGGTGACACTTGTTAGCAAAATTATACAGGCTTCAGGTGCACAATTTTACAACACATCCACCGGACACTGTATTGTGTTTGGCTTAGTGACTTTCTCGTGGTTAGCTTATCTGTTGTTTCTGCTGACCCCTGGCATCCTTGGGTTCCTGGTCCCAGGCTCCCATGCTGTCTCAACAGCAGCTTTATTCATGATATTCAAAAGATGGAGACAACCCAAGAGCCCATCAAAAGATTAATGGATAAGAAAAGTATGATATATACATATAATGGAATATTATGCAGCCATAAAAAGGAAGTCAGCACTGAGACACGCTACAACAGGGGTGAATCTTAAAACATTACGCCAAGTGAAATAAACCAGACACAAAAGAACAAATATTATACGATTCTACTTATGTGAGGCATATAGAACTCACACCTATGAGACAAAGTAGAATAGAAGTTACCAGGGACTGTGGGGGAAGCATGAATGAGGAGTTGTAGTCTCTAAAGGATGATGAAAAAATTCTGAAAATGAATAATTGCGATTGTTGTACAACATTGTGAACAGACTTAATGTCAATGAATTGTATACTTTAAATGGTCAATTTTACGTGTATTTTACCACAATAAAATAGAAAAAAGAAAAAACACCCTGGCTGGTGTGGCTCAGTGGATTGAGTGCCAGCCTGTGAACCAGAGGGTTGCCGGTTGGATTCCCACTCAGGGCACATGCCTGGGTTGCAGGCCAGGTCTCCAGTGGGGGGCATGTGAGAGGCAACCATACATTGATGTTTCCCCCACTCTCTTTCTCACTGCCTTCCCCTCTAAAAATAAATACATAAAATCTTTTAAAAAAAAAAAGAAAAAGAGAAAGACAAGATTGAGTCGATTCTTGACACCAGGGCATGGCCACAGGCAGTCAGCTCATCAGGTCTTTCAGTCCACCCATGTTAGATGGTAAAATTCCTTGACCAACTTGAATGGTAGAAGAAAATCTGAAACCCAATTTGCAATCTGTTTATTTTTAAAGAGATATAAAAGTTCTATAACTAGGGAACAAACCAGGGAAGGGGTAGGATGCTAATTACCTAGTTTGTAACCACAAATCTTCATAAGCATGTTAAAACTGAAGGTATATTTTTTAACCTAAATTCTTTATCATTACAAAATAAATACATATTCAATGTGGAAAAATAATACATAGTGTCACCAACCCAGAGAAAACAACTGCTAGCACTTTGGTGGCTTTCCTTAAATTATTTTCTTGTGGTGTGCACAAAAAATATGTGTGTATCTCTCTAATACATATAATATATATGAGCGATGTATGATTGTGTATAGATCATCCTGTATCTATAACTAGGCTTCATTCTCTTTTCACTCAACATTATTTCATAAGCATTTTACCAATTGACTTTACTTTCTTCAAAGAACTTGATTTTTAAAAAGCCTTTTATTTATTAATATTGATAGAGGGTAAGGCAGGGGGAAAGAGAGAACATCGATGTGAGATTGGTTGCCTCTCGTATGCACCCGACCAAGGACAGAACCCACAACCCAGGCACGTGCCCTGACCTGGAATCAAACCGGTGACCTTTTGCTTTGTGGGACAACGCCCAACCAATTGAGCCACATGGGTCAAAGCAGAACTTGATTTTTAATCACTGTCTAACATCCCATCATATAGGTATGCCGTACGTTATTTACGTTCTCTGTTCTCAAATCTTTTGGTTGTTTCCAGTTGTAGAAGTAAATGAAGACCACCCACATGAGAACAAGCAAAAGCTATTTATGCAAAGCTGGCTGTGAGAAGGAAGCATGCATTTGGCAGACTCAAAGGCAGGGGAGGAGTTGAAAGGCTTGGTAGTGGAAAGAAAAGAAGGGCTGCAGGCAAGCCCTGAGTGAGGGCTGGTGGCAGGGGAGCTGGAGGTGGGCTAACTGGACGTGGGCATCATGTGAATGGTTAGTGGGGCATATTTGGCTTTCCCTGGTCCTCAGCTGGAAGGTATGGGAGAGGGTTAAAAAGTTGATGAATAACAGTCAGTTATTCTGGCAGATATTCATCCAAAAACTGGCTGTTATTCATCAAGTCCTCACTGTTTGGGCCTGATTTCTCACAGAGGTGGCAGTTGTCTTCCTGGACTCCCTATAGAACAATTGCACACTGGTTTTGCACAATGTGTGCATACTCATGTGTGCACTATTATAAACACCGAGAAGAACATGTATCCATAAATATCATTGCATGTACCTATGACTTTGTCCTTGGGATGAACTCCTACATGTGAGATTGCCAAGTGAGAACATACTGCTTTTTTATTTTTATTATTTTTAAAGGTTTTATTTATTTATTTTTACAGAGAGGGGAAGGGAAGGAGAAAGAGAGGGAGAGAAACATCAACGTGTGGTTGCCTCTTGCACGCCTCATGCTGGGGACCTGGCCCCCAACCCAGGCATGTGCCCTGACTGGGAATCAAACCTGTGACCCTTTGGTTCACAGTCTGGTGTTCAATCCACTGAGCCACACCAGCCAGGGCTACTTTTTAAAAGAATTGTATTAAATTTTGACATTTTGGCAATGGACAGTTACACAGTTTACCGACTTCTACTCTCAAGAGCTACGGATGAGGATATTTGTTTTTCTCTCTTATATTCAGCAAGATAATTTCAATGCTAAAATAATCCATCTGTTATTCAAATAATAATAATTAGCCAAACTAACATGAGTTGTTGAGTATCAGCATTGTGTTCCACTCTGCTGAGGAGCGTGGAAGACAGAGACAGTGCAAGGGACCTGGTCTCTGCCCTCCTGCAGCGTGCAGTGTAGCCAGGGAATGGAAAATAATTACGTGAAGTAGATTTGGGCTGCCAATCATTCTGTAACGTGAGAGAGCTGGGTGGCATCTTCTTCAACTCTCTGACTCAGGCACTCCGTACATTTATGGAACCAGGAGAGTAATGAATTGTGACCTCTGCAGCTCTGACTATGAGTGGTACAGAAGAAAGGGTGAAGATGTGAAGGGTGAGGAGTGAAATAAGCTGGTAAGCTGGGCATTCAGAGGGGAGACATCCAGATCGTAAGAGCTTCCATGCAAATCCTGTTAAGACTAATGCCCTGTAGGAAGAAGTGAGCATTGTTTGTGTGGGAAATTGAGGACCTGCCTCTGGGCCCCAGTTTCCTCAACTGTAATATGGACTAAGAATAGCTTTCATAGCGTTGATGTTGGCTGGGATTCAGTGAGTTAGCACGGGTGCTGGATGTCTTCCCCTAGATCTACTCTGACCCAACAAGCTGACCAGGGTAGGGTACTTCACCAGGCTCCTTACCTCTGCCTTCTGATTGGGTTCAGCCAACGGGAGGTACCAACAGGACATGGAGGGAGAAGGAGGTTGGAATATTTGTTCCCTGGGTTTTTTCCCTGGGTATCCTATGGGCTGGACATAAATACAAATCCCTTGCTCCCACTCCAGACTGGTGAAAAAAATCCCAGCAAGGGAACCAGAAATTTAAATTGGTAACAGTGTCCCCAGTGATTGTGATCACCAGGTTGACCACTTCAAAGGCCCAAGCTGACTCACAGAAATGAAGGAGTCATGGTCTCTACTCTGGCAGTTTAGGGTTAAAGGCAGTGGGCAGTGGGGAAGAGAAAGAAAAATAATCCTCTTCTGACTTATGTCGCTGTTTCTTTGTTTGGCCTGTTTTGGGGCTTTATATAAATGGGATTGTCTAATATTTACCGTTGTCTGGCTTTTATTCAGTATTGTGTCATGGTAGCAGTGATTCATTCATTCTCATTGCTCTGTACCATTCTTCTATGTGACTACCCCATAAAATAGGGAAGGGCTGGTGTCTCTCCCACATTACTAACAAACACTGTGGTACATTCACATGATGGAATACTACACAGCAGTAAAAATGAAGACATTCTTACCTTTGTGACAGCATGAAAGGAACTGGAGAGAGACTATTATGCTAAGTGAAATAAACCAGTTGGTGAAAGACAAATACCATATTCTTTCACTTATATGGAATCTAATGAACAAAATAAACTAACAAGCAAAATAGGACTAGAGGCATAGAAATATGCAATAGACTGACAGCTGTAAGAGGAGTGGGGGGAGGTGGGGACCGGCTGAAAGAGGGTGAAGGCATTAGTCACAGAACATATATGAATGACCCATGGACATGGACAATGGTGTGGGGATTGACTGAGTGGAGGGTGGGCTGGTTGGAGGTGGGCAAAGCGGGAAAAAGTTGGGACAACTAGTAATAGCATAAACAATAAAATACTTAAATTAGGAAAAAAGGACCCTGCATTTTCCTCACCTGTCACATATTCTTCAGCCTCCCACTCTAGCACAAGCAAAAATAATTCATTGGCATAAATACAACACTGTTAGAATAAAAGCATATGAGGTCTCTCTGGAAAAAGTGCAATCGTTGTTAATGTAATGAGAACGATTTGCATGACATCGATGTAACCTGGCAGCCAAGGAGAGTGGACTGGAACGCACAGGTGTGAACAATGACGACTTCACTGTACTAGTCAGTGGGGGTGGTAGATGCTGTTGAGTGAGCATGTGTGCTGTGTGGCCGTTGCATTCAAAATGACTGAACGAGTAGAGCAATGAATCTGCATTGAATTTTGCATTCACCTTGAACATTCCTCCATAGAAACTATTCAGATGATTCAGAGGCCGCAGCTATGGGCAACTGGTGATTGGCAGCTTCATCACAACAATGCACCTGCTCATGAGTCACGTCCCATGCAAAGTTTTTTGATGAAACATCAAATCACCCAGGTGAGTCAGCCCCTCTATAGCCCAGATTTGGCACCCTGTGACTTCTGACTTTTTTCCAAAACTAAAATCACCTTTGAAAGGGAAGTGATCTTAGACTATCGAGATTCAGGAAAATACGAAGGGGCAGCTGATAGTGATTAGGAGAACTATGTGAGGTTCCAAGGTGCCTACATTGAAGGGGACTGAGGCTTCGTTGTCCTATGTATAGTTTCTTGTATCTTGTATCTTCTTCAGTAAATGTTTCTATTTTTCATATTACATGGCTGGATACCTTGTAGAAGACCTCGTATTTTATGAATAATTTGTGAATGTTTGCTATGCACTGTGTGCTAAGATACAGTTTTAAGTGTTTTACATGTTTTAGCTCACTTAAATCTTCACAAAAACTTTAGGGGGGACGACATGTTTCGCATTATATAACACAATGGGAACCTAAGGCACAAAGAGGTGGAGGGGCTTGTTTAAGCTCCACAGCGAGGAAGTGGCATAGTCAGGATTCACACCCAGACGGTCTGGCTCTAGAACCAGCACAGCTAACCACTCTACTACCCAGCTTCTAACAAAGTTCATGGGCCTATGGCAGGCCGATGATTTCTATGAAGGAGAAAAGCATGGCTAGTCTCCTAAGTAGTATAAGCAAAGCATGTGCTTTGCACATAGGAGGGACCCATCTGTGTTCAGCTTACATCACAAAACGGGGAAAAATGGAGATGGGAAGACCAGTGAGGTGGCCATTCCAGCTTAGATGTGAGCTGCTGAGGACCTGAATGTCACAAAGACAAAGAGGAATTACTGCAGTCTAATCATTCAGGACCGATTCCTCATCACGAGAAGAGAATCAAGGTGCAACCTACAGGGAAACAGTGACGCTAAGAAAGTGACTCAGAAAGAATTACTCACTGACATAGGGCGTGTTGACATCAGATTCCTACAACAACACTCTTGCAATAGTCCTTTCTCCACAGTCTGATTCTAAACTCTTAATCCCAAGGGTTTCTAAGAAACTCCTGGATATCACCATTGTTTACATGAAGGGCAGCAGACCATTTCCATCAGTCTGTTTCAGCTGAATCACATGGCAGGCACCTTCCAAATACTTGCGAAGGTGGTTCTGCACAGCTTTGTCCCACGGTTTCACTCAGGTTTGCCCTTAGGCAGTAACAATCCCCAGAGTACCCTTGACTCTTAACAACACTGGCAGGCTTCCAGATCACAAACAAGATTTAAACAGGGCAGGGCTGCTGTTTTTCACACACTGACAAAATTTTCCTCATCTGTCACACATCCTGCAGTCTCCTGCCCTATGCACAAAGAGAATTCACAGGCATGAATACAACATTAGAGTCAATGCATTTGAATGGGTATAAGTAATCTTCAGGTTTGTTCTTTTTTTTTAAGATTATTTTTAGAGAGCAGGAAAGGGAGGAAGAGAGGGAGAGAAACACCAATGTGACTGGTTGCCTCTTGCACACCCCCAACTGGGGACCTGGCCCACAACCTAGGCACATGCCCTGACTGGGAATTGAAGCGGTGACCCTTCAGTTTGCAGGGCAGCCCTCAGTCCACTGAGCCACGCCAGCCAGCGCAGGTTCATTCTCGTGTAGACTTTATGTTTGGGAGGAAAATGGTTACAATCTGCCATCTTAGGTGGGGGGTTTGGTTGACAGTCATAAACACACACAATCTTGGGTTGCAAATATGAGCCATTGAACCAACTGTTTTAAGGCTGTTGTGTTGCCCTAGCCACTAACTTTACACATTTTCCCAAAGACCACTAGCACATGAGGCAGTTCTCAGTTTATGAAAGGGCTGTGCTCCTAAACGTACATTGTTTTAAACTGGGGACATTCTTTCCTTAAAACATACATATGATTACTAAAAATTGAGGCATTAAATATGTACAGTACGAGGCACTAATTTTAAGTGTTTGGCTCAGTGTATATACCCAGCTAATTAATTAGATGGAGGAAAAACACCTAGAAGGCTACCTCATGCCCCTTCCTAGCCAATAACCCTCTCTCAGAAATAACCCCTATTCTGAACTCTACCATCAGAGATGAACTTTTGTATTGTTACAGAACGGACACATTGAAGTGCAAAGAGTGAACTAATCTCAAGGGTGAAGTAAAGACTGAAATATGCATGTACTCACGTAACTACCATCCAGCGCAGCGCACAGGACACCCCCACACCCCAGAAGGCCGCCTCGTGCCCCTTCCTCGTCAACCACTGGCTGCCCCGAAGTAGCTGCTGTTCTTGGTCACCATCACTTTGCCTGTGCGCACCCCCACCTGGCTTTCGTTCAACACTCTTATGTTGTGTGACAGCCGATCATTTTTTTTATTGCTCTATAGTGCTTACGACTTTACCACAGCTTCTCGTTTCTACAACTCCACTGTGGATGGTCATTTGGGTTCTTGCCAATTTGGGGCTATGACGAGTAAAGTTGCTGGAAACCACCTTGTACATGCCTTTTGATAAACATTTAGAGGTACAGGAAATTATCCTATTGCACTGCTGACAATGTTTTCTGAATCTCAAACCTGGAGACCAGGAACCCATTTCCTGTGTCTAGGGCTTTGGTGGGGACTCTTCCTGCCTTCTTTCTTAGCACTGGAAGCACTAAGGTTGAGGATATTCTGACTTTGGCTGTCATCTGTATATCTGGCCTATTTACAACGGAAGAGGATAAATCCCTGACTGCACTTACAATTAGGGCAGCTACTGTTCTGTAGGTGCTATTTGTTTTCTTTCTGGCTCTCGGCATCTAAATCTCTTCATGCTTTTTGGGAATTCCCCAAGTGATGAATCTGGCAAGCGACCTAGGGTCCGTCCATTCACTTCTCACTGAGTCACCTGAATCTGAGTCACGAGGGCACCGGCACCACCGGCTGGCTGGGCTGGTGCTGTATTTGGTGCACTGAGGGCGGCAGCAGAGCTGTTCCCATCAGACGGGATTTCAGGTGCTATTTAGGACACTGCTCCTGCTGCAAAGCCTCCAGCTCAGTTCTCCAGCCCACCCAGCAATTCTGCAATCTAGACAGTAGATGGTAACAAATTCTTCTCCTTACATCACACAGCTCGGCTTTCTGTGGCTTGTAACGAAGGATCCTGACTGCTGAGTTCTCCTCTCCAAATTCCCTACAAAACGATGATTACAAATACTTATTGTTTTAATTGGTAACAGAAAAAGGTTTTGTTTTGTGTAAAAAGAGCAACTTTGTGTATTACTTACAATTCTTACTGTCTTGGTAAGTTTAATACCATTAGTTCCTCCAAAGCAGGTACACCCATTAAACAAATCACTTTACAGGGCAAACTGAATTACGTCTTCACATACCTGGAGGTAGAATGCACGATAAGCTCATTATATCTGGGGACCTTTTTCCCCTCCTTAATAAAGAAGAAAATAAGGTGCCAAATCTGTGTCCTGTTAACTGGAAAATGCTGCTCCCAAGCCTCCTCTTCTGTTGCCTGCTTTCACACTGGCACAGGACCTTGTGGCTCGGGCAAGTCGGTTGAAATGGAGCTGGAAATGTAACCGGAATGGGTCCATGCCATTGTGTGGCCAGTAGGCTGCACCAGAACATACAGACCCCAAAGAAGCCCTGATTACATAACAGACACTCATGAACAGCTGAAGTTATTAACAATGAACTGTACTTCAACTAAGGAAAAGTTCTTACTGAGGACATCAGAACAAAGCATGAGGAACAAATGTGAGGATTTTAATAGAGCTTTGTGGTTTACAGTGTGACTTCAGATACTTTTATCTCATCTGCTCCCATTGCTCAGGGGAGCTGAGGGAGGCTTAAATCTACACCTATTCCTTGCTTTTTACACCATATGACAGGAACACCAATAACTTTAAAACAGTAGTGTAACTAAATTGCATTAAAATGAAACAGAAAACTCTAAATTCAGAAAAATCATGATCATTTTATTATTTCTTAATTAAAACACAAAACACATCATACTGTATAATTAAAAAATATTTTGTTAATACCAGAACTTTTTTTCTGTAATGTGCTTATATAAATATAGGGCGGGGCAAAAGTAGGTTTACAGTTGTATGTGAAAGTTTATTCTTGTATTATTATTGTATTATTTTCCATATAAACTGTAAACCTACTTTTGCCCCTGCCTGTATAAACCTAAGGTAGGAATGGAAGGCTATATTCCAAAATATTAATAGTGACTATCTCAGGTGGGGGGGTTGAAGAATAATGGGTAACTGTGTGTGTATTTGGAAGTGTAAGCTTATTTTCACTTTCTACATTTTCTATGATAAATGCATTATCTACTTTCTGAAAAAGCCTTTTGTCATTGTTATTAAATAGTCACTCTGATATTCTACCTTTAAAGTAGGCAACTCATTACCTAACTTAATGAAAACAATATTTGAATATCCAGCCACCACTTATTGAGCAAGCATCTTCCTGGTATTTTATGTACATTATTGCATTTAATTTTCACAACAATTTCATCAGGCTGTATTTTTTATCCCCGGATAAGGAAGCCAATACTGGAAGAAGTTCACCTGTCAAGCTGTCTCAGCAGGAGCCCAGAAGCCCACATTCTCCGTCCACAGGGCTGACCACCCTTGCCACCTGTGACTCTCCTCTGCTTCCCCACATGCTGGTGCAGCCTCCCTGACCCTCTTTTTAGAAAAAACACATTTAAAGTACTAAAGTAGACAATTTAAAAATAATTGTTTGTATCATAAAAAGACTGGAAGGATATGCTCCAAGCAGTATATATAGCCAGGGAGTGAAACTGGTATGGCAGACTTTTATTTTCTAAGCTTTTATACTCATTTTTCTTTTCTTTCCCCTTTAAAATTTTTTTCCACAATATTTTTTTTTTCTTTTAGATAGATGAGAGTCACAAAAAATTACAGATTCTTCTTATATTGTTTATCTTTTGAATACTGGTGCATCTCGGTGTCAGGTTTATTACGCAAACCATTTGCAGAAGTGCACATGACAATGTGCACTTCATCATCAATCCCTGGTCTCCCCTTTAGACCTCCTGTTCAACTGTAACTGCGAGGTCTCTGTCTGTTTACCACTGTCTTCAATGCTACAATACCACCTGTTCAAGGACAGCACCTGGCACATAAACGGCAAATACAAGTGAACAAGTAAAGAATATATACTTTCCTTTTTCCAAGTTTTAGACATACTGACATATTCTCTTATCATGTTTGAATATATGTTAAAAGTCAGGTGGAGGGAAAAAAACGTACAGGGAATTTTCTTTGCTTCTGAATCATACCTTGCCAAATGTGGCTGTGATGGGTTGAACTGTGTCCCCTTATCCCCAAAAGGTATGTTGAATCCTAACCTCTGGCATCTCAGAATGTGATGTTATTTGGAAACAGGTCTTTGCAGGTGTGATCAGTTACGACGAGGTCATCTGGGGGAGGAAGATGGGAGGTCATCTGGGGGAGGAAGGTGGGTAGGGGCAGAAGAGGGTATCGGAGGAACAAATGGTGATGGGAAAATTGTGCAGACAAAGAGAAGAAGGAAATATATCAAATACTAACAGTAGCCATCTCTAAGCAGTGACATTATTGGTACTTAAAATTCTTCCTACACTCTGCTTTTCCAAAAGTTCCTACAATTTGCATGTACTACTTTTGTAATTAGGAAAAAAAAAAATTTTAATTCTAGTATATTTGAGGCACTTGAAAAATAATAATGGATCTTAATCATTTTGCTTGTTATACTGAACTGAATAAATACTTGCTCACTTGAAAAAAAAAGATGAGGTCATCCTACTGAGTGAGGGTGAGTCACTAATCCAGTATGACTGGTGTCCCTACAAGAAGACAACTGTGTGAAGACAGAGGATTTATGTGATACATATATAAGCCACGGGACACCAAAGATCACCAGGAATCAGCAGGACTCTCCCCAGGGAGCTTGGCCTGCTGACACCGTGATTCAGACTCCTAGCCTACAAAGCTGACAGACAGCAGCACACTGCTGTGGTTTTAAGCCACTCGGCTTGTGGTTCTTTGTGAGGGCAGCCTGTGGAAAGCAACACAGCGGCCTTGACTTGGAGTTCTTACAAGTAACAGGGGAGGGGAAAACAGCCACCTGAATGTCTTGACCTACAGGTTTTCAATGATTTTCCAGTTTATTTTATGATAATGTTAAATATTTACAAGAACATGCCCAGTCAACACAGGAATGCAAGAACAGCAAAACAACTAAAATTTTAATATGCCTAGGCACTGACATTAAAAAACTCAAGTTCAGTGTTACAACATTAGTTTTGGAAAAATAACCTTTACAATTATAACAGAATCAAGTGTCGCAGAGTTAAACTTCCTTAACAGTTCATTTCGATATTAATCTAACTCTTTACAGTCTACCAAAATGGAATTATTTTATCTTTTTTTTTTAAGCACTGGTATTCTTAAGTGAAATGTGAGCACGGGGCCCAATGCATAAAACAGAAAGTGAAGGGCTCCAACTGAGGTGGGTTTCCAGGGGGCGCCTCACACTGCCCTAGGTCTCACCCCCTAAGACTCTCAGGGCACTGAGTGATCAGAGAACCATGGCATCAAAGCACAACAACACACATAAGATCTCACTGACAACAGAAAACTAGGAGGTTCATTCAGGAACCTACTTTTTAACCCTCTGCTTTCCCATGGTTTCTGTGGTTTCACTTTAGAAAATTCTTCGAACATCAATTGTTTGAATGACAGCTCTATTAAGCAGAAATTGTATTTCTACACCTGGGAAATTACAAGACAGATGATGCTGAACAGAATCCAATAACCATGATTTTTTAAAAAACTTTTTAAGGCAGTTCATTGTTCATACTAATAAAAATAAAACATTTCTCTTGAATAAAGCCCCAAAGCCAAGATAATTCTTGGGAAGATGAAGCATCCCAATAAACAAAAGGGGGACTCTAAGTAAAGGCAACATCATGGGACCTGAGGATAAATGTCCAAACAAGAGAGAAAAGGCAACACCCACACGGTCCTTTGCGATGTGATGTGAACAGGAAGGGCTGGGCTGTGGACATGTGTGCCCGGTGATACTGATTAAAGATGGGAAGTCTGTGTTGGAACCCAGGGGGCACTAAACCACAGGGAAGCATCTGTTTAAGGCTACTTGTGGTCAGTTGTTAACAGCACAGGAGAGAAGGTCATGAGACACATGGCCTTTTGGCTAGCTGGTCGGGCTTGCTCATTAGGGACCATTCCTTGAGACATTCTAGGTAGTTTATTCACTTTACATACATTTCTACAGACTTCACAAACAGCAGTGTAGTGCTAATGATGCCAGACTCTGTCCCAAGCACTGCACAAACACTAACTCGTGTAATCCTTTAACAACCCTGTGAGGTAGTCACTATTATCAGCCGTGTTTCACAGATTAAGAGATAGGCACAGAGAGATTAAGCAACTGGCCCAAGATCATCAGGCTTGAAAATCTTTACCTTGCATTCAAACCCCTTTCAAGGGAAAACAATGACAGCTGTGGCCTGGAAGAGAAGTTTGTCCTAGACAATCTTAGGAACTCACCTGTGGCAAAAAGGTAAAATTAATACCCTACAGCACCGGAATCGATACATTCTCAGCCCCAGAACCGATACTCCACTTGCTCTCACACGTGAGAATCTGATCTCTAAATCACTTTTAATTACAACAAAAATTGTGCACAGATGAATACAGGGTTTCCTCCATGCTTAGTAAAGGCCCTTAGTAAATTTTTTTTTCTGAAATGCTGAGGTGAAATCACACTGTTTTAACATTGCAAACCAGCTAAACCAAGGAGAAACTGATTCAGGAAGAGCTTGCTTCTCTATCACAGAAACTAACATAAAAAAGACAGTAAATAAATATGAAGTTTCATATAAAAAAGTAGTTTCAAATAAGGTTTAAGAATAACTTTGTACGTCCCAATTCATTACTTTATCATATTCTTGAATTCTTTGCTTTATGTGAGAAAGTTTATTCTTTAGATAATCACAGCGTTCTTTTTTTTCCAGAAATGTAGGATCCTAAAAAAGAAACATAATTGTTCTATCAGCCTTTGCCTCAACAAAAAAACCCCAAAACACAGACACATACATTATCACCCAGAAAATGACCCTTCCTAGAAGATTTTCCTGCAGATTTCGAAATCTGCCTTGTAAGAAAACCAGTTTTTAATAGACTTTATTTTATAGAATAGTTTTAGGTTCACAGAAAAGTTGAGAAAGGCACCTTTAACTTTAGTAGTTTATTTTAAGATTTTATTTATTTATTTAGAGAGAGGGGGAAGGGAAGGAGAACGAGAAGGAGAGAATCATCCATGTGTGGTTGCCTCTTGTGCCCCCTACTGGGGACCTGGCCTGCAACCCACGCATGTGCCCCGACTGGGAATTGAACCAGTGACCCTTTGGTTCTCAGGCTGGCACTCAGTCCACTGAGCCACACCAGCCAAGGCTATCTTTAATAGTTTGAAATACATAAAAAAGTGAGTAGGTATAGAAACATTTAATAAAAGCTCTCTTGGGCCTCTACTCATTTGTGTAAGTAAGGATGGAGTTGGAAACATGTAAAATAACGTCATGTTTCTGAAGGAAATGTGGGTGGCGAGTTCTGCATCAGTGCTCATGTCTCTAGGTGGCTCAATCAGGACACAGCAGAATGTAATCAGAACAGAGAAGAGAAGAAAAGGTGTCCAGCGAGCCCCCGTTCTCTAACAAGGGGCATCTTAAGAAATACAAAAAAGAAGTACTTTAGCTAAAAGAATCTAAAGTCTGTCAGTTGTTTCCATTGCACCTGGATGGGGAAGTACTTTGAAGAAGAAAATGGCTTTACTCACCTTCTTTTTTTTCTTAAACTCTTCAAAGATTCTTGAAATTCTCTCATGTTCCTAAAAAAAAGTATACGTATACTTGAATTAAAAAACCTGCATTTACTCACATATCTCAAGAATGTCTCAAAGTACACTGGCAATTAGAACAGAAAACAATTTTTACTTAAGACGATAGTGACAGTATTCATATGCAAGAATCTGATTCACTGGACAACATCTGAGGACTTACTATTGGCCAGGCAGTGGGACTGAGGGGTGAGCAGAAAGGCCCTGCCTGCCTGAAACCAGAACCGAGTCCCAGTGCCACTGCCTGCCAGATCTGTGACCTTGAGCAAGCTCTTTGCTCCCCCAAGACTCAGTTTCCTAATTGGTAAGTGGAAATAATAACTACCTCATAGGGTTGTAAGAAGTCTCTGAAATGATCCTTGTAGAGTGCTTGGCACATAATGATCACATTATTAAGGATCATTTATTAACCTATTATTATTTGTAAACCTATAAATAAACCTATTATTTATAAACCTATTTATAAATCTATTATTAAGCATCATTTTCACCCCCGTTGATAAGTTCTTTTTCATGTTATTAGGTATTGGGATTCAGAGGTTGAGACTATTCAATTTTTGAAAATAGCTAATATGATGTTCCTTCTAACTTTATTCTAAGTTTTATAATACATATGGAATTTGTTAAGGGGTTGAATGGCCTATCCAAAGGGAACAGATAACGAGAACAATGCCTTCATTTATCCATGAAACCTATGCTATAGAGACCATTAGATAGTATAAACCTAATATATAAAAAATAAAATGTTATAATTTATAGTTCTAAAAGCTTCCCCTGAGAACTTTTTCTTTTTTAAAGATTTATTTATTTATTTTTAGAGAGAGAGGGAGGGAGAAAGAAAGGGAAACATCAATGTGTGGTTGCCTCCCACACGCCCCCTACTGGGGACCTGGCCCGAAACCCAGGCATGCACCTGGACTGGGAATCAAACCGGCGACCCTTTGGTTCACAGGCTGGCACTCAATCCACCAGCCAGGGCCCCCTGAACACATTTTCTATCACTTACACACATCCTTCTCCCAGCACATTTTAATTCCTCAATGTCTTTTCCATACTACAACCATGAGTAGCACTTGTGTTGTGCAGGCTGCCTGCAGAGATAAATCTGGAGATGCAGTTGTCACCTATGTTAACAGGTCCTGGACTGGAAGCAAACTAGCCACCTGGGGCCAGGGCTGCTGTGCCCGAGACGCATGCAGGGATGACAGTGGTAAAACCTATTCTACAGTCTATGTGAGAAACTGAATTTAGGAGGGGGAGGACCAGAGGAATGATTTTGAGCAATACTGGTATTTTATGGGCTTAGAAAAGCCATGCGATTGTTTAATTTTTCAAGGGCCACAACCAGGTGTGTGGGAGAACCTGTGCCTCCAAGCGAGCCCACTGGGCTTTGATGTGGCTCCCTGGGGACGTGCTGGGGAATGAATGAGCCTTACTGGCAGACTCCTGCCCATGGCAAAGTTCCGCCTGTGGCCAAAGAGAAGCGTACATTTGTGATACAATTAATATTTTACTTTAGATAAGGACTGGAGGAGACTGCAAGACTAAGTGTGGCCTTGTCATTGGGCTACTTACTTGCCATACCATGTTAACAACCAGAGGACATGACTGCTATAGATACTGTGTGGAAATGTCACCGGAGGACTCAGTCTCTCAGCCCCAGTGGCACACCCTCAAGCCTCAGTCCTTGCCCGGTCACACCGAACCCTCAAACCACAGACCACTGGGTCTGGGCTCAGAGCTACCTGTCTCAGTTGGGTTTCTCAGCATCCTGTCTGTCAACCAGCTCACACTTCCCACCCTGTGCTAATTCCGATCCCTGGGTTGTGTGTTCCTTCCTGCACTCCCTGGAGGGCCTGGAAATGTGGTCGCCCTTCGTGGACCTGTGGACCTTGCTTGTTCTCCAGATGGTACTAATTGACCCTTGACCTGCAGTAGTTGCTGGATTTTTCCTGCTTCCTGGTACTAGTGTCACTTAGCCAACATTATCCCATTGCTCCAGGACTGGGAAAATGTCACTACTCTACACACTTGGCTTAGGTGGCTCATAATTATAAGTGATTTACATGCATACTTAAAAGTCTATGGTTAAAACAAGCATGCCCAACTAATATGGGTCTAAAGAATACACATACACACACACATCCATAATCTTTTTGAAATTATTTTAAAACGTTGTATGAATTCTTGAAATTTTAATTATACAAGTAATGGATTAAATTGATACATGCTCTTTAAAAAAGACAGGATAGTACATGCAAATGTTCACAGCAGCATTATTCTCATAGTCAAAAGGTGGAAACAACCCAAATGTCCACCAACTGATAAACGGTATATCCAAATAATGGAATGTTATTGCCCCACCTCAAAGAATGAAGTACAGATTCTTGCTACAATACAATAAAGATGAACCTTGAAAACATTATACCAAGTGAAAGAAGGCAGACACAGAAGGCCACAGTGTATCCCCGCACGCACATGAAAGGTTCAAAGGAAGCAAACCCACACAGACAGAAAGCACACTAGTAGCTGCCGATGGCTGGAGAGAGGTGGGAATGGGCAGTGAATGCTACTGGGTACACAGTTTCTTTATGGGGCGATGAAAGTGCTGGAATTAGGGTGGTGATGGCTGTACGTCCGTGACCTGGTGAATCTACTAAAATCCACTAATTATACAGCTGAAAAGGGGGAATTTTATGGCATGCATATTGTATTTCAATAAAAAAATCTGTCCATTAGGTAAAAAATGAGAGTAAAATATGAAGGAAGAAGGCATTTGCAGGAAAAGAAACATTACAGGAAGCGCTGCCCTCCCCTCCCCACCTGGCTTTCCTCTCTGCGTGATCACCTTTCTCAGACTGACGCAGACGCCCAGGAGCCCAGGAGCCCACGTCTGCGGCTTCAGACCCACTCTGCGCCCCCCTGCACTGTGCTCTCTGGACCTGGAGTGGCTCCTGCTCAGCTACTACCGGTGCTGGAGAACGCAGGGCCCCTCGGGGCTCCTAGACACACTGCCCACTCCTCTGTGAATACAACTCCCTCAAAATATCTTAGCTTGTGGGTGCCGTCTGTCTCCATTGGGAGCCTGGTTGACTCAGTATGTATCTTTGTTAAATTCATACTTTATTTAGATCAGAAAACAAAACACTGTTTGACAATGGAAGGCCAAACACGTTGAATTATGTAGATTGAATTGTAACCTTGACTAGGCGCCTTAAAGGCCTCAAGTGACTTTCCTAGACAGACGGCAGATGCATGTGGTTACCGCTTGTCTGCACTTGAAAAAAGGTCAGATCTCTCCTTTCCTAACTATCAGTCTTCCCAGGCAGCTGCAGACACTGACCTGCTGGTTTCCCGAATGATGTGGCAACCTGCTCATCACGGCATCCAGCTCGTCAAACTTCCTCAAGACGGCCTGAACTTCTGCAGAGAGCTCTTTGTACTCGGAAAACTGGTCTTGGAACACAGCTTTATAGCGTTCTCGTTCATCATCCGTCTGAATCACAGGGTACTTCCTGGGGGGAGAAATTAACAGAGTTCTAACTTTTCACTACAATAAGCTGAATCGGAAATCAGCTTAGCTTATTCCTCTCTGACCACATAGCACCTCCAATTCAATACACTGTCTCACAGGTAACAAACAACTGTTCCAATACAAATGAGTTTAAGCAGAGAGGATTAACTTGGAGACAAAGAGGAAAATGAAAAGCCCAAGTGGAATCTCTCAGTTCCTATCCTGAAGATATAGACAGATACTCACGCCACATAGTCAGGCAACACGACAGGTTTAGGAATGTGGCCTGCGGGGATGTGTCTACTCAGTACTTCAGGTTTCATTTTTGTTGCTCTCAATTCTTTGAAATTAACTTCTTGGTCTCTCTGTCTATCACCGCCAATGGCCATTTCACACTATTATTTGGGAGAAAAAGAAGATTTGTTTACAAACAAAGGCAGGAGAAAAACAAACCGGAGTTTATTCTTAGAAGAAAACGTAGGGTCAAAAAGAAGCAAAGTAGAAACAGCAATTAACATCTCACTTCAGAATTACATGTTTTATAGTGACAAAGTTGTTCTCAGTGTTTCTGTGACAGCTAAAGGGACTCACACTGAGATACTGAGATATGGGTGAGCATAAAATAGGTACAACACCCTCCAACCCCAATCGTGTCTATGTCGAAGATGGATGATGAAATCGTGAATCCAGGGTCTTAAGTACCTTACTTATTTTGGGTTTATACCCCAACTGATTGTAAAAGAATAAAAAATGTAGTTCAAAATAAATTCAGGGAACAAAAATGGAACAAGTCCACTGAAGTGGACTATGAAAAACATGACACTGGAACCTGAGATGAGGCAATTATAAGCAGCCACCGAGTGGGCCAGAGGGGACACGAGCTGCGTTGTTTTCGTCACCTGGAAGGAAAGTGAAGAATCCAGGGGAGGGATGGTGGCTGTGCCCACGTGGCCCTAATCTGCGATTCCCTGAAGAGGCCACGAGGACCCTGGAGGTGGTAGTTTAAGTCACCCTGTTTTCTACACTGGAGAGCTCCTAAACGCTTTTTTAGTAAAAAATGGCACATTCAAAAGAAAGGGAAAAAAGAACACAAGAGAAATAGCCCAGAGAGAAGGAATGGGGGACAAGCCTTAGAGCTAAAACAGCCAAAAGAAGGGCAGTAGGAGTGGAAGGTCCAGCGAACCCGCCCTGGAACAGGCAGGCTAAGATGGATGTGCAGCTTTGGGGCTGGGAAGAGTGTTCAGGGCCCTACTAAGCAGTGCCCAGAATACCAGTTGAGTTGGTAAGGCTGCTGGATGCCAGGAGAGGGGTTTCCATTTTACATGTAAAAGAGCCAGGTTCACAGAGGTTTAGTACCTCCTCCAAGGTCTCAGGGCTATGAGTGGAAAAGCCATGATTAAAACCCAGCACTTTTTGGCTCACTGATACTTTCAATGAGTAATACGAGGAAACTGGTATAGTTAGCTGTATATTGTTCAATGCTGAAGTTCCCTGAAATTCTGGTGGCATGCTAGAAATGATTTTGTGCTGGGCAGGGCAGGCAATGCCATCCTGCTGGAGGAAGTGAGCCCAGCCTTGGGCACAGTGACGCCTCCTTAGGGCAGTCAGTGCCCCCCACTGCCCCCGTGGGCCCTCGCCTCAGGCTCGTTAAATGAAACTCAAACTAAACTGACAGTAGCCCCTAGCCCACCGAAAACAAATATAAAATGAGATTCTAAAACCTTTCCAGGCAGCTTTTAAAATCCCTTGGTTCCTGATTTTCTATCTCTGGGGCTGCCTTTGAGGTTTGGTCTAACATTAGCTCACCCTAAAAACCACTACCTCTTAACTCACCGAACAGTACAGCACAGATTAGAGGATCAGACATGCTCACCAGCCCTAAGGGGGGAAGGTATGAAACAGAGAAGCTCCCAGACGTGGTGCTAGGTGAAGGGGAACCAGATCGCCTCCCTGCAGAAAGGCACACTCAGCCACTGGGCCCAAAACAGCAAGAATTCAAGTCGGGGCAGAATACCCTGGGGAAAAGTCTGCTTTTTTTTCTCTGCTGGTGAGGATGCCATTTCTTCATCCTAATGAGGGCTGATATGTTTAATCTTGAAAATGAATCACGACGTTGAACATTTTGGCTTATGTAACAGAGTTCTATTTCATGGCATTCCTCTTTCAGCTTCTAACTATTGAACAACCTGTTTCTCACACCGCTGGCCTCGCAGTCTCGGTGGCGGCCCCAGGCAGCAAAATCAGGCTTCCTTGTCAGTCATGAGTTCCGCCCAGGTCCTCACCGTGGGCACAACAGTCCACGTGAGAGTAAAGGGTTTGGGGTTTCTATCTAGTTAAAAATTTTTTTCAAGCAGGAACTATTCATTTTCCTCACTTGTCCATTTCTGTTTCCAAGACTTAACCTTTAATACAAATAGGGAGTTTTAAGAAGCCAGAACATTTCCACAAAAACTACACCTACTTTATTTTTTGTTTTGTTTTTATGCCCTTAACACGTTTCCACAGTTCTAGGGTGAACCTCACTGGTCATCAGTTCAGAAAACCCTACTGGGGGGAAAAAGTCCGAAACTAGACATGAGACAAAGAATCAAAATCACTTTAAGCTTCCGTGGGAAGGAAACGCTGGGCTCTAGCCCTGGGCCTCACGGCTCTCGAGCAGCATTCCTGATTATGAACACAGCCCCAGAAACAATCTTCCTTCACTTCTAGTAAAAACTAGCTTTGTCAGTAAATATCAGAGGAGCTTTACTGTGAGGCAAGAGAAAGTAATTAAGCAACGGGATAAGTAATGCTCTGTATATAATTACTAAGTCTTTCAAACTAAAAAGGGGCTGATGAATATCCTGTTAGGTTAGAAACAGGGAAAGCTAGCCCTGACTGGTGTGGCTCAGCAGGTCCAGCATCATCCCCCAAACTGTAAGGTCACCAGTTCAATTCCTGGTCAGGGTACATGCCTGGGTTGCAGGCCAGGTCCCCGGTTGGGCAACATGCAAGAGGCAGCTGATCAATGCTTCCTTCCCCTTTTCCCTCTCTCTAAAAATAAATAAATAAAATCTTAAAAAAACAAAAACAAAAACAAGGAGAGCTAGGTATGTGTTTCAGTGTCCATCCCCCAGTTTCTGACTCTCTCCCTTTGAGTATATAATGTAGTGATGCACAGGCCCCGATCCCAAACCCCAAACCCACACCGTTACTTTTGATGCCTGGGTTAGATTGTAGCTTTTTTTTTGCTTGGGAAAGAACTCTGCTCAGCACTTAGGGATTTACTAGAATTTATTTCTGTCTCTATTTGATCTTACGTTATGTCTGTATATTATTTCTTTTAAAAATAATCTTGTTTACTTTTTATAAATTGCATTTGTTCAAATACCAAAGAAGGGATAGCCTAGTAGATAGTTCCAAAGGAGTGACAGAAAACTGAAGTTCAGAGACAGGGTAATTTACCCAGGGTCACAGAGCTAATAAGTAGCTGATCTTGTACTCAAATTCAGACATGCATGATCCCAAAGCTTATTTTCCCTTCATCACACTGCATGCCTCTCCTCGGGCAGTCTGCTGATTCTAACCCGCTAGGGACTAGGAAGGAAGCAGGTAAAAATCATATCCAATGAGAAGCTGGAGATCCAAGCTCTTGTACAAGGTTTCTCATTGGTAAGTCCAATGGAGATTCCTCAGTTAAGTCACGACATTCTCTCTCACAGAGGTCTGTCTGCCTGTAAAATACACCTGCAAATGTTGATTCACAGTGATCCATCTCCCAGGGAAATGTGCCTTAAAAAGGATATACTGGATTGATGTAATTTTAAAAGGAGTCCCAGGAATGGGGGTTCCCCCTCTGCTAAGGTTATTCCTGACTATTCTAGGACCTTTCAGGATCTGAAACCCCACAGCACACCCTGGACATGCTGGGCACCAACCTCCTAGGGTGGCCCAAAAGAGCTCTCTTGAACTTCCTGGCAGGTCTTTCTAATCTTGTCCCACATGTGAAACCTGCTTCAGCCACATTCTCACCAATGACACTGGCCACTCTATCATTTGGGGTACAGTCCTCCAATTCAGACAAGCCCTTTATTCTGCACTTAATCCCAACGGTAAATCCCACTACCTCCAAGGGACTGACCAGGAAGCCCATAAATTCCGCCCTGGCCAAGAAGGACCACCATTGCCACATCGTCACCACACTGCAGCACAGTGAGACAGTCTAGTCTGGTGCTGAGCAGTTAACATCTGCACAGTGGTCACCTTCAACCCCACAAAGCAAACAGATCCTTCTCTTCTGCCCCCAAGGATGTTCTGAAACACATCTGCTAATGTTAGCTCTCTGACTTGCCAACTCGGGTATCAGATTTTGACATCACCTATTAACAAGAGAATCAGCTTTTAGAAAGTGAATTTCCTCATATGTAAGTTTTTAGGCCCTTTTTCCTTTATAAAGTCTTTCTAATCCTGATGCATCTTCTAAGCCAAAGTCCCTTTGAACTTGACATGCTATGCAATGACCATTATTTTGGACTCTTACTAGGCTGTGACACATTCCTGGCCAGGGCGGAATGTATGACTTTCCCAGTCGGTCCCTCTGGGGCAGTAGGAGTTACCAGTGGGTTAAGGCAATGCTGGCAGTCTTGAACGAGAGGACTGGCAACAATCTGCCAAAACCACCCTCATGGTGACTCCCAGATGGTCAAACCCTCTTCCGTCTCTGGACTAACACTGGAAGGCAGCCCATAGGTTAGCTAGGGAAGTTGCACTTAAATCACAAAAAAAGGGCCAGCATTAGTAATATGTAAACATCAGCCTTATATTGCTTATCTCAATATCTGAAATGAGTATTAGTCTAATTTTTTAAAAACTTTAAAAAACTTAATAGGTAATACATACACTTGATATACCATTCAAGGGGTCCAAAAGGGTACACAATGAAAAGTCTCCCTTTCTCCCTGGTACCCTCCAGTGAGCCAGGTGCCCTTCTAAAGGGAACTGCTATAATCACTTTCAGGCACATGTGATATGTACATGTTAGAGAGCTTAGAAGTGAGCATCCATTTAGCTCTGAGTTAGAACAAGTCTAATTGAAATGTATATCCTGACAGCAATAAATGTTGAATAAATGAACACAAAACTAAAACACAGGGAACAAGGAAGTTAAAACAAATGCAAAGGCACAGCTATGCACACAAAGTACAGCAGCACCTCTCAAGTTCTCTGAACAATGTTTAAAGTGCACCGGTCTGCAGCACTAGGTCCACACGGCCTTGTGAGAGAAACTGTGAGACCAGTCTCCTTTGTACCATGCCTGCTCAGTCAGGACTGGTCAAATCTCTCTTGATTTCTGAAGATTTATGAATACCCAAAATAATCCAGGAAAGCTGTTGAGCCCTGTCAGCTGCAATTCACATGACTTTACAGATATGTCAGAAATAATGCAACTGACTCTAAAAAATGTTGCTAGTTACAGATCCCCAATGATGACCAATTAACAATGCCAATTTGACATTATCATCCATAAACTGACTTTCCCAGGAGATGTCAGAGAAATACAAATCTCTAAGCAAATTATTTAGTTTAATTTTATGGTTCTTGATTATAGGGAACCAACCCACCTGGCAATGGCAAATGTAGCTCAGCTCTGTCTGAAAGCAGGCAGGTGCATGTCGACACACAGGAACCAAGTCCATAGATCGGCTTTCCTGTGGGGAATCAGGCCTGCATTGTACCTGGGCTGCTTTGAGGATGGCTTTTGCTAAAGCTCCCTCACCGAATTGAGGCAGCAGAGGTTTACTGTGATCTGGGCTAAACTTCCCAAGTATGGAGTGTAACCAGTTCAACCACTTTTCCCCTTTGCATTTGCAAGTGTCCTTTTTCTTTGAAGTAATTAGCAACATCCTCTCCTTTGTTATCTGTAAAAGGTAACCACCTAAAGTGAACCTGTGCATAGTAAATGAGGGCCATCCTCAATGTAATGTTATCTAGAGTATCAATAAAAGCCTGCCCAGGCAGGGGTCGGGGCCCTCTTAGAGAGAGACCCTGCGTCCCTTTTTCTCCACAGGACTTCAGCAGTCTGTGTGAATTTGTTTGTATTTCGGTGCAGCCGTAACACACGCAGCCGCAACTCATGGAGCCTGCAGGCCGCATCACCTGATGCCTGTGAGCCCTCTCTCCTCTCTCTCTCTCTCTCTCTCTCTCTCTCTCTCTCTCTCTCTCTCTCTCTCTCACACACACACACACACACACACACACACACACACACAGTCATACTCTATAATCTTGTGTCTGTGTTTTTCTTTTTCACTAGATTTGTAAGCCCCTGGAAAACAGAGATAATACTCACTCTTTTCTCCCCCAATTACACGCATGCATTCATGTATGTATGTATGTATGTATGTATGTATATACAATGACACTCTTTGTAGTATTCGTATCACTGGCCCACAGCCAAACTGGCACAGGTTTGTTCAATGAATTAATAAATGATGACACTGATGTATTAATCACGATCCCTTGGGCAGACTGTTCACTCACTTCATAAAATCCCCTATTTCAGCAAGAACAAAGCATTTTTGGCAAGACCACCACAGAAGTGATGCTGTGTTTTTCTCAGTGCATCATATCAAGAGAATATTTTCAAAGAGTATTTGTGTGTTACAGAGACTAAAGTTAAAAAGAACCAATAAAAGGTATTTTCAAAATGGATGTACTTAACAAAGAGCTTGCACGAATTGGCAATCCACTAAAAAAAAACTGGACAGGACATGACAGTTAACAGAAAAGGAAACGCAAACGTAACAGGGAGAATGCTGAACCTCACCCCTGACAAGAGAAATGAAATAACTACACGAGACACTGGTTTTCACCTCTCTGACTGATGCTGGCAAATCTCACGCCGTGTTGGTTGGAGTGCGGAAGCCTATCATGCTGCAGAAGTGGGAATTGGGAAAGCTTCTATCGGACAGTCTGACAATCAAAACACATGAAAGGAAGTTTGCACAAGCATATTCTTATATGTATAAGGTTATCCACTCTAACATTGTTTTCAACAGTGAAAGACTGGAAACAACCTAATGTTCATTTATGGTTAAATGAACTATGATTCGTCCACATAGTGCAATACCACATAGCTGTAAATAAAAAGAGAAACCAGAAGGTCTTTATGCACTAATAAGTAAACATCTTAGAAATGTATTGTGGAAAAAATTAGGAACATAACAGTGTGTGTGGTGTGCTACCATTTGTGCAAACAGGGGAGGAGAGCGAACATATACATAACACATTTCTGGAAGGCAATGCAAGACACTGATAACATTGGTTGCCTCCAGGCAGGAGAATTGGAAAGTCAAGGTATAGGAGTGAGAGAAGGCTTTGTATTAAAGCTTCTTCTGAATGTTGAACCAAGTAAATATGCTATCTTTTCAAAGAAAGAAACTAACCAATGATTTGGATTCTCAACTTTTGCTTGGAAATATCCATATCTTAAAAAAAGACTTTTTGCTCTGGCCAGGTGTCTCAATTGGTTGGAATGTCATCCTGTACGCCAAAAGACTGCAGGTCCAATCCCCAGGCAAAGCACGTACCTAGGCTGAGGGCTCCATACCCGGACGGGGCACACACAGGAGGCAACTGATTGATGTTTCCCACACTGATGTTTCTCTCTCTCTCTCTCTCCACCCCTCCCTTCCTCTCTCTCTAAATTCAATAAACATATACTTGGGTCAGGATTTAAAACAAAAAGAACTCTTCAATGAGGTAAAACTATGATTAAAATAAATTATTATATATATGTAAATAACTACAATAACAGCATCTCATTTAATCATCTCAGCAATCTTGTGAGTAGAAAGTATTATTATTCCAATTTTACAGATGAAGAAACCAAGGCATCAGAAGGTTAAGCACTTGCTTACCACCACACAGTTAATAAGCGGTGGAACAGAAATTTCTTTCCTGACACAAAATTTGGCATCTGAAAGAACTTCAAAGAGATTGCAGAAAGTTTGGGAGAATTATCTTCACTTAAAAAAGATTAAACTTTAAACATGTAAGGAGAACCAACATTCACTTATGTAACTTTTCATCTAACCAAAGTTAAAGAAGCTGTTAATAACCACACTAGTTTGGTCCCTTTTGTGTTAGAAAAAAGCTGCAAGTCCTCTTAGGAACTCAATGTAACAGATACACTTCCACAGACAGATGATCTACTCTGTAGACTTACAGACAAGAGAGAGAAGTATTTAACAAATCTAGAGATAAAATATAATGTGAGGTTTTTTTCTTACCATTTTCCTTTTTGATGAAAATGATGGCTCACTTATCTGAAACAAAGAGAGTTAAAATGATTTTTCAAAGGCATGTGAAGTTACTTTGCAAACACTGTCATCCATCTGCATTTATAGCCCAAGCTCCGTTTTACAGAGGTTGATTCTCTACTTTTCTGATGTTCCTCCTACTCTTTTGGCCAAGTTTCAATGGGCTGGTGTAGAACCAGAGGGGATGGGATAACTGTAATTCCCTGTCAATCAGGAACACAGAACAGAGGTGAAAACCTGGAGATGGTGGAAACTATTAGGTAGGTTGTGCTGAGTCACCTAGACATTTTTTTATTCTTGGCTCCCATTACCTTGCACATTTAAAGAGTCTGAGACAGTCACATTATAAAATTAATAGAAAAAAGCCACAGGCCATTACATCTTCTAACTTTCAGGAAGATACAGCAACACACAGAGGCACAACCTCCACTGTCAGAGGAGATTCAAATCTAATCAGCCATTATGAAAAGTCTGATAGAAACAAGTTTTTGTTGACAAAGGGAAAAGAATGAAATATTATGTTGATAATTACAGATAATGTAGAATTTTGAAATGACATTAAGAACTCTATTGTTATTAAATTTACATAAAATCGTATGAGGATGTGTGTGTTTCACTACCTAGATTTCACACCGATTAGAATTTAAAGTTCTTTGTATGCACAGATGCAAATTTAGGAAATATGCTTAACATGTCAAGGTAAACTTTTAGAACAAACTGAAATCTATGTCAGGTACTAGTAAGATTCATATTATCTTGTGACAAAAGAATATGGATCACATTGAAACATGCTGAGGTTCTCCGTATATCATACAGTGCTTGTAATAAATTTAATCAAGATTTTTCTTGCTGTCATGCATAAGATTCTTGCAAAAGAGTAAAAAAATATATAGGTCAGTGAGTAAATAAATAGGTTACTGAGTAAATAAGGACACAGGATTTCATTTTTTATCTATAGTTTTGCCCAATATTCATGGGTGGGCAAAAGTAGGTTTACAGTTGTGAGCATGTGAAACAGTTTATTCTTGCATTGCTATTTATTATTTTATTGTTTATGTGTATTACAACTGTAAAACTACTTTTGCCCTCCCCTGTACACCATGTGCAATTACATAGTATAAGGAGATATGTGGAAAAGTGGGAAAAGATGCATAATATAATTAACTTAACATTAAGAAAAAAGTTAAATACTGACATCAGTGTCAGGAAATTCTACTGGACACTTCTCCTTAGAAGAAGAAAGCAAAACACGAACTTATTTCAGGGTATAATGAAGCTAGTAGAACATACTCTTTAACATTGTGTTACTGTTTAAATAAAGTTATTTTAAATAGGGCTTTGAGACAGTCTTATCCCCTAGATTTTATTATTATTAATCCTCCCCCTTCTTCTTCTCCTTTGTATATTTAACTAGTTAAATCTTAGAAATGAAGTCAAGTACATGGCTCCCATTCTAATTTTGGAACACTCATCTACCTAAAATAAGGATGAAACATCAAAATGCCTAAGTAAATTTTCAGAGTATGTTTCTTACAATTCAACCTCTCAATACTTGGAAAAAAATCATATGTGGTTCACCACATTCTTATCTGACTTTAACCCACTGTGAGAAAGTGGAATCAAGAATGTTCTCAAACTCACTTTAATGATGAGACATTTTATTACTGAGTATATTTTTCTTCTTCTTTGCCGGAGTTCGGTAGCTATGTTCCCCCTTAAGCACGAGAAGGACATAACGGCGCGGCCAGCAAACTCTGAACCACACACATCGCCTGTCTGGTGTCTACTTGCCGTGCTGTGCGACAGCGACACAGCGGAGCGGGCTATCCCAGTCCCAGCGTACCAGACGCTGGGCTAGGGCTTTTGAACGTCACATCACTTTTTTTAAAAAGGCTTCTATAAAAGTCTTTGTTTGAAGAATGATACATATTTAACAAGGGAGTGAAAAACAGAAAAAAACATGAAAACAAATGAAAGACTGCAATTCCTTACCTCCTGCTGTTCCATGTATTCCCTGTGTCGCCGAGCTGCCTCGTGCCTCCACAACTTTAGGCAAACCAAAGCACTAATGAGGTAAACAACCATGGTGACAAACAGGAAGACCATCGCTGCTATCTGTCCTCCTTCGACCCGGCAGAACGCTGCATTCACTGGCACATTAAATAACGGATAGTAGCAGAGTCCTCCTCGGTTGATGTCGTTCACATAGACTATGGCTGCAGCCATATACAAAATAAACAAGGCCACGTTAATTCCAAATTCAGTTAGGGGCCACCAGTTAGAGTCCAAAAGAATGGTCTGATAATACATGGACATGCCAAGGACCAGAATAATAATGGTGGTGACCCAAGCTAATCCAGCGACCACGAGTACAAAAGGAGTTTTGGGGCCACTGTAGTAATAGCCCCCATATATACTGCCCAGGCCACCAATGCCTCCCATGGCAGTGGGCGGGGAATAGCCAAACATGTTGTACCATTCACTGTCCTTGTGAATGTAAGCTGTGACACAAGCAAAGACGCCGGCCCCCAGAAGTAGCTCCACTACACCCAGAATTCTCAGCAGGCCAGGCCACGACTTCATGTAGGAGTACCTCAGGTTATACGCCTCCACCTTCTCACTGTATGTTAGAGCAGTTTGTGTGTGTCGGCTTAGAGATCCATAGGGATCCTGGGGAAGCATCGCTTCAGCCTCTTTCCGGGAATTCAAGGTTCCTTCTGACCCTCCGTAAGGATCTTTGCAGGAGTCGGGGGGTGAACGGTGGTTTGCTCTCCCTGGAGACGCTGGAGGTGAACACTCCACTCCATCGGAGATGTATCTGATGTCTGACACCGGCTTATCCCATTCTGGGTCCTTTTTCTTCCCTCTGAAGAAGTTCTTCCAGGACTCAGGGACAAAGCGCCTTACGGGTTTGAGATCCGGTGCTATGGCCGGTTCCTCTGTGTCACTTGAGTAGAAGTCAGGGCCAAATGGTGGCTGTAATGGGAGAGGGGGTGGAGGCAAAGGATCAGCGCTCACAGCCAGCTCACTGTCTCGAAGAGTCTGCAGGGTTCTTATGGTGCCATCTTCATGGGCCAAGTCCCTTGGGACCGCATCATAGTGCCTATTCCTGGATCTTCCATTTGACGACATTTGTGATTTCTAGACCTGTGGTCAAGAATAAAGTTATCATTTATACTTAGTTTTTTATTATTTCAATGAGGCTGATTTAATTCACTTAGTAGCAAATGATCATATTTAGGGAACCAATATGACCATGTCTATTATGATAAAATAATAACAGCCCTGGCTGGTGTGGCTCAGTGGACTGAGCGCCAGCCTGTGAAACAAAGGGTCGCTGGTTCGATTCCCAGTCAGGGCACATAGTGGGGGCATGTGAGAGGTAACCATACATTGATGTTTCTCTCCTTTTCTTTCTCCCTCCCTTCCCTGCTCTAAAAATAAATAAACAAAATCTTAAAAAAAATGATAACATAAATATGTATATTTTAAACATATGTAATGATTAATGTTAGCCAGGGATATAGTCATCAATTCTATACAATTTTAAGGGCAATCAAAATTTAAAATATTAACTCTAAATGAAAACATTTATAAGTCTAACTTATGTATGAGCTCTGTAAACAACCAAATGTAAAAAAACAAAAATAAGACGAAATTTAAACAAGACAGGATGCTACCACATTCCAAGTGAAGTCCTTTCCTCAAACAGCTAAATCAAAATGTTTAAGAGTTTAAGCATACCAAAATGTGATAGGTCAGCAAATAACTCCTCGTTTTCATTAACTGAAATTTGCTTTGGAATGAATGGCCCAGGAGAAGCAGCCTGTTAAACACAGGGAGTGAAGAGCCCCTTTCCTTCCTAAGTCAGGAAAGTTAGTCTAGGGGCATTGCCCCTCCCACTCAAAAACAGTAACACTTGATACTAGATTTTAAAAAGTGACTTCTCAGAGAAAAAGAAGTCACCAAAGGTAGAGTCCCCACAAGTACAACACAGAGCAGCAGCAATGACCATGTATATCAGTTTCCAGAGCAATTAGCTAAAGGCAATTGCTGTTGCCATGGAGACTAAGAAGTCACCCTAGAGGGTATTCAGGCCATCTAAGAAATAAAGCATAGAAAAAGCACTTTTATTAAACCTGTTGATTTCCTTTATGAAATCAGTAACATGCACACAAGCACAAAAAGAAGGGAAGCATTTGCTACTGTAACTTCTAGGTTTACAGCACATGAATTTCTCCCTCAAACTGCTTACAAGTGTGTATTTACTTGAAGACTCACTGGGCATATTACATTGTACTTGACACTATGCAGGCGGTGTCACAGCTTAAAAGGATAATTCCACTTTATGATATTGAACTATTCAGAAATTCCTAAGGCTTGTTTTACTTTACTTTGTAAAATGGAGACTGATCATTCAATAAATATTTACTGAACACCTGCCACGTACCAGGTGTATCAGTGCTGTGTACCATGTTGAAGTGTATCAGTGAATGAAGCCGACTGAAATCTGTCTTCGTGGAGCCTATATTCCAGTGAGGGTGACAGACGACAGATAAGGGGGGTGAAGTACAGCGAACTCCAAGGAACAAAGTTAAGAACCGGGATAAGGACTGCCCTGTGGGCAGGGTGTCACATGTGTTCCCTGGGTTCCTGTGTAACAGGGTGTTAAACAGAATGACCGAGGAAGTCTTCACAGAGAACATAACATGTGAATATAGGAATGAAGGAGATAAAGGTGGAAGCCAGGCAGGTATTCCAGGGGAAGTACTCCAGGTAGATGGAGCAGCTCGTGCAAAAGCCCTGAGAGAGCGCCTGGCGTGTTGAACTACTAAGGTCTGGAGGCCGGTGTGGCAGTGGCAGAGTGAGACGTGGAACTGAGGTCATCTGAGTCGTGAGGGCCTCGAAAACCACTGGAAAGGATTTTGGCTTTTACTTGGGAGTGAGATAAGGAGCCACCTGAGGATTCTGAGTAGAGAAGTGACACATCTGATTTTTGACGGGGCGGGGCAGGAGGGGGGGAGACATCGATGTCAGAGAGAACCACTGATTGGTTGCCTCCCATATGTGCCCCCAAACCCACAACCTAGGTATGTGCCATGACCAGGGATGGAACCCACAGCCACGTCGCTCCAACCAACGGAGCCACACTGGCCACGTTTTAATGGGATCTCTCTAGTTTCTGTGTGGAGAGCACACCACAGGAGACAAACGTGAAAACAGGGAGACTGGCCAGGAGGCCAGCGAAATAACCCAGTGGGCCATGGCGGCAGCAGTGGAGATAAACTTTTTCTAGCAGAAATTTTCAAACGTAATAGAAGTAGAAAGAACAGTATTATGAACTCCGCTATACTCATCAATCAACTTCAGTGATTATCAATTTATGACCAATCTTGTTTCATCTACATCCCCTACCTTATTCCCTCTGTCAATACAATACTTTGAAGCAAACCCCACATCAGATCACTTCACCTGCAACATTTCTTCACCCCTCCAGTGCAGCCTTGGGGAGAAGCAGCCTCAGAGACTTTGAAATCCAGGTGGAGATGCCAGGAGGCAGTCCATGTACAGAAGGGCACATGCTGCCACAGGCTAGGCAGAATCACCCCGGAAATGGGTAGAGATGGAGTTTACATTTGGGGGTCTTCTAAATGGGGCACTCTGGTTTGGAAGAATTAACTGATAGTCCCAGCATGGTGCCCAAAGCAAAGTAGGAGCTCTGTAAATGATAGCAATTAACTGTTGTCTCGTTTCTTATCTTTATCTGAAAAGTTTAAATTCTACAATGTAAAGTACTACTATAGTTTTGAAATACATTTTCCTAAGAAGAGTAGAAGTAAAAGCACAACAAATAACTTTAGCAAGTTTTACATAACAGCCCTCAATCTATACTATATATGCATTTAAAGGATACCCCATGGCTTAATTTAACCCACTGGTATTTTTTTTTTTAAGTGCTTCTAATTGTAATGGATTTATCTGCACCTGTGAAAGGCGGCTTATTTGAATTAATCACTGTATCAATGTTTAAATAAAAAGCAAAAAACATGTAAGTCTGAAGATCTGTTAGAACAAAATATGTGATGTCAGAGGGGAATGACCATCTGTATTTCGGCACATCGTAAACATGTGGACACAGGGAGTCACTGGGAGCCACTCTGCACGCAGAAGCACGGCGGGTCGTCGTTCTGTCCAGGCCCGAACCCTCACTGCGTTCTCCCGGACACAAATCTGGGGAAGCCACTGCGGTGAGAGAAGTGCCCCGCCCCCGGCTCCCCCGCAAAGTGTCCCAGCAATGGAGTTTGGTCACCTTTATGCACAAACAGAGCCACCGCTTTAGAGGGTTGTAAAACTTGTGGATGTTTGGGGGCTTCCAGGGGGGCTGGGAAAGCCCTGGGGGCTTCAACTTTCCCCACAAGTGAGTGGCCATGGGCTGCGGAACATCTTCGCTCGGTTGTTTCCCGAGTCAGCCGCTCGGCGCGCGTGCCACCTACCTCGCTCGGTCCCTGCGCTCTGCCCACCCTGCGTGCGTGCTCCGTCTGCGAGTCCCCGGGCGAAGATCCACTCTCGGTCTTCCAGATTCCACCCCAAAGCGGCCGGCACGAAGCCGGCTCAGCTCTGCCCGACTCCCAGGAACCGGGATCCCCGCGCCCGGAAGGACAGAGGCGACGCGGCCCGCGTCTCGCGCACCTGTGTCCTGAGCGAGACCGGGCGGGACACCGGGCCCTCCGCACCCCCGGGCCCCGCTCCCTCCCCACCGCGCCGGCGTCCGCCCGCAGGTTATGGCGGGGCTGGGCGGCGAGCGCGGCGGGCCCAGGAAGCTCCGAGACGCCAAGAAGCCCCGCACCTTCCGCGCACCTGCGGGGGAAGCGCCAGCCCCGCCCCGCCCCGCCCGCCCGCGTCCCGGAAACGTGGGCCCACCCCTCAGACCCTCCTCACCTGCGCGGCCGCCGGAAGAGCGCGCACGCAGCCCGCGGCAGTGAAACCGGGACGGGCTCCCGGGGCGGGGCCGAGCCAACCCTCGCCCCGCCCGGCTGTGTCGGGACTCCCGCGGGGAGCCCCAGCCAGTCGCCCCGCCCACCCCGAGGCCGGGGGAAAAGTGGTTAAAGGTGTGTGCTTAACCCCTCCGGAGAGGTACCGCAAGGCGGCCACCTCCCTCCCCATGTTTTAAAAAAGTTTGACTCTGGATGGAGAGTCACGTACTATGCCCAGGTATACACCAGACAGTACATGTTAGGAAATATTAAAAGATAGGAGAAACAAAAAGAAATTCAACATTTTAATTGTTATATAAATTATGTAATACTTTCCAAAAAGTATCTAGAATATTCCACTGTACAACATATTAAAAGGCATCCGAGAAGCTAGAGACCATAAAGTGTGATTAAGGCACAAAGTTTATTTACACTCATAACTGCATAAACTGTTTTATAATTCATATTTACAATCCTATAAACTTTTTGTATTCTGAATCATTCCTTCACATTTTGTGATATTTGGCATAATGTTCAAACACACTCCATACACACTGACCTTCTCTCCCAATAACACTCACAAGATTAAATAAATACTAGAGAAAAAATGAAGACACTATCTGAAGGCTTGATCTTCTATTTACTTCAAGAGTCAGTTTCTTGTGCTGAATGAAACACAACACCAAAGACTTAAACTGTGATTCACTTGAAACGTGTGTTCTCTCTGTGCAAGTGCCACTGGACAAAGCTAAAGCTAATGTGAATCCCTCGGCAGCAACGTGATTGCTGGGCTGCGTTCTATGTCCCGTCGCTCTCATAGTCTTCTATTGCCACCTCCTCTTCTTCCGGGTCTCCCTGGGCTGAAAAGGGCCGGGGCTGGCTGGCGGGCAGTTCGTTCCCACTATTCTGACTCAAAGGAAGAGACCAGGATTCAGGCTCTGTGGTTTGAGTGGGTTCAGCCAGGGCTTCCTCTGCGGGCTGTCCTCCAGTAAGCTGGGCTTCGTATCCACTTTCTGGGTCTATCATTCCATGCTCCCTGTCAGTCAGGGCTTCCATTTTTAATCTGCCAGATTCATAATGCAAGCTTTAGTAATAACCAAAGGAGGGGGCTCCTTTACATGACACCATGAGAACGAAGATTATGAAGCCATCTCCTGAAGCCTTCTTTCACTTACCTTCATTCTACTCACTACTTAGCCAGGCCCTTTAGTTTACTGAACAATATAAACAAAAGTACAAGGTAAATGACAAATTGTGAATAAACCATTACAACTTATGATACAAGTGAGTTGATTAAAGTTGTTAGCAAAGAGTTCTTACAAACTGAAAAAGAAAAAATAAATAGAAGAGAAAATGGGCATAAAACATAAACTCACAGAAAAAAATACCAATGTTAACTAAAATTGTTCAACCTGATTTATAATTTTAAAATGGAAATTAATAAGCTACTTAAAAATTGATAAGCTACTACCGTCATCTTTTAAAGTGGCAAAGACCTTTGAAAACAATAAAACCCGGTGGTGGCAAGAGTTAGGAGAATAGGCCATGCTGACACACTGTAAGAGGACATAAAATTGCCCACATACTCTCAGAAGCAACCTGGCAACACAGTGCAAAGACCTCAGAAAGATGCATATCACCGATCCAGCAATTTCAGTTTTTAGGAATTCATCCTATGTAAATAGTATTTGATGTGCATGATGATGATTTAGCTATAAGAAAGGCTGTGATAAAAGTTGGAGGTAAGCTAAATGTACCA
>VMDR010005398.1:0-51961 GCA_007922815.1 Macrotus californicus
CCAGGAGTGTTGGTTTCAACGTGTGGCTGCTTGGACATCACATAAACAAAACACCAGGCTCCTGGACAAAGGAGTTTGAGCAGTGTCAGGGATACGGCTTGTGTTACAGTAGAACAGAGGAAGAGGAGTGCCAATCAAACATATTAATCATAGATTTGGTGACAGGACTTCTAACTCCATGTTGGGAATTGAAGAATGTTATATAACTGCCTAGAACAACATTACTGGAGTGGTTTCACCCTCCTATTAAAATGACAAAATAGGTTTACCTGCCTTGGTATCTAAACAACAGTTTTGGGGGAGAAGTCTCCAGGGTCTCCATGAGCAAGGAATAGATGCTGACATACGATGACAAGGGTGGGGTCTGACGTAACCATTAATGAACTTTTACCTACGTATGAGGAGAGGATGCTAATAATGCAAGTTCTTCAAAAGAATGAGAGAACAGCTCCCACACAAGTTGCTTACAGTGATTTTCACCTCTCTGCCCAGCAGCACACCTGACACCTTAGTTTGCTACTTGCAATATTACTGCATGACCAAGCATTAAAAGGGCCTGAATGAATCTCTCCGTCACCTATAATTTACTTAGACACAGACAATAACAACTTTTTTCTCCTTTTCTTAAAAAGACATCTTAAGTTTGAGACCTGCTCAAAAGCTTCTTTATGAGTTTTAGAAACACAACAGAAGGTAACAGAAAGGGATTCTAATAAACATCTTAACGCCCCTTCCCAGCTGAAGCTCCTCCCTCCCAAGAAACAACACAAAAGCTCACAAACACAGGTGTTCCTGACTGGTCAACGCTAGATCTAAGGATACGAATCTGCAGAAAATGTCCTTCCTTGTAAAGTTTTGAGTCCCTTCAAAGATTTTTTCACTAGTGACTTTGAGCAGTTGTGTCTCTGGGCCAGTGTCTTCAAGTCCTGCTTTCAAGGGCTGGATACACACACAAACACGTACACACACACACACACACACATACACAGAAGCACAACAAATACACACACTCAAAATACAAACAAGGGGCTTTACGGGTACACTGATCGGTTTGGGAGGTTGGAATGTCTAAAGAAGACGTCAGATTGTTTTGGAGTCTCTCTCCTGGGCTCCACAAGCTCATTCCTGAAGCAGGCTGAAAGGAGACTGCAGAGAGGAACCAGAGAAAACAAAAGATGAAAGCTTAGGACTTCATGTGTTCAAATCAACTGAGTACAGAAACCCACCCTCCTACGTTCATGATCACAGGATAGAGAAGAATGCCCGTGAAGCTATTTTTGTCCCTTCCTCTTTATTCTCTTGTAAAATTATGTAGAGATGTTTCCTCAAGACTTTTATGAAGAAGAAATTAGATAAGGTGGTGGTAATTAATCAGAAGGGTCTGAATCACCTATAATTTTTTTAAATATATTTTCCTGGATCCCTTCTGAGACCAGGTTGAGGCCCAGGTATATATCTATATTTTAACAAGCTTCACAACTGGCCCAGGTGAGAACTTCTGGGACAAGGTAGGTCAAGGTGCTCAGCACAGTGCTTGGCATATTGGACTTGATTATTCACAAATGGGAATGCAGAGACAAGAATTAATCTTTTGAAAAATGTCATCTGTCCAATTAAGATACCTCATTACCGATTCTGTCTAGCCTAACTATGAAGTATGAAGAAATATGATCGTATCAGGCTGGGGGGGCTGCATCATCATGCATTTGTAAAGGACTATTAATGAGCATTTGTATGTGCCCAGATTGAAATGGATAAATATCTTAATCCTTTAGTCACAAACTTGGCCTATAAATGCACATATCAAATTCATGAAAGCAACTTTTACATAATTAAGAAATCAATTATGCCACAAAGAGGCCAGGAACAAATCCCTTTATTTTGCTAAAGGTTATGCAATTCCATGAACTGTTTGGAAATCATTTCCCAACTGGCTTTTAAATCACATTTAGTTACTGCTTGCAAAGGAACAAAGACATTGTTACTTGGTTAGGGCTGGGACTCAGTAAACTATCTCACCAGCAAGAGCCAGATCATCTTAAAAAATATTCCAGAATATATTAGTAAAGAAGTAATTTACTGTCAGCTAAAGGACTAGAGCGTTTACTACTTGTTTGGATGTTACATTTGGGGCTTCTCATGGACTAAGGCCTGAATGAGACAGCACAGAGAAATCATGTTTTAGTTAAGATAAGAGCGGATGGACCACAGGGGTTCAAACTTTGAGACCTAGAAAGATAGTTTCTGAGGTGAGATACGAGAGCTTAGAAAAGTGATCTGATCTATCTGAATTTAATTCATCTGAGTTTTTAGCCTCATGACCAATTCAGAGCTATTGAATCTCTGCCCCGATGATTTCCTAACACAGGGTTGAAGTTCAGAAAGTAACACTGAGCACACTGAAAAAAGCTTGTGCAGTTGTATGACCTGTAAGGTTAAACCACATGAAACTGCCAATACTCATCTGGTTTTTGATCTATGCAACTGGCAATTTCAAACAAACATTCTGGAAATGGGTAAGATTTTTAAATAAAACTTAGAAATATGATAGTAATCACATGTAGCATTGAGATTTGTATCCTCTACTCTTTCCTGCATTGATGATCCTGAAAATATTGCTTGCTTCATCCTCAGATACATGAATCTGAAGAAAAATAATCAACTTTATTGAAGAAAATCATATCCAAATTAGCTTAAAGAGATTGGATTTTACATTGAAATCACAAGGATAAGTATCAGCTGACTGATACAGAGGCAGAAAAATGGAAATAGATGCTTGCTTTTGTCTTATTACAACTTTATTAACTAATGAAGCAGACCAGAACATTGCAAAGAACTGTACCTTCCAAATCTGATTCTCATCTCAGCTTTATTATGAACTGGCCATAAAAGTCACAGGTGTAGTTCACTGGGGCCGCAGGGCATAGAGCTGTGGTCTTGAAGATCCTGTTCTGTGCTAATATTCTCTGACCTGTATTGCTAATGAGCCACAACCATCGAGTGATCATAAGGGGAAAGAAAACACTAAGGGTTCCTCAGTAGATCACATAATCATATTAAAATTAAAATGAGTCTATCCTGTAGATACTCAAAAATATTGTAATTTTCCATGGGAAATCAAGAGTTAGGCCAAGTAAATATTTAAGTGATGTTGGCCAGAGATCAGGATGGAAACCAAGGAGAACAGAGTACAAGAAAAATGAAAAAAAAAAAAAGTATTGGTCTAAAATACACAAAATGAAAGATTGCTAAAAAGGTTTCATGTGGTTTCTGTAAAACTAGCTGAAGAGCTAATGTCCCTTGAAAATATGAAGAAGGTAAGGCATTTAGTTCAAAAATGGGTCCAATTTGTTCTCCCATTAGATTCTGGCCTCTGTAAATATAATCCCTGTGTTTATTCCACTGTGAGCAAATCAACTCAAATCATACTTATTTATAAATGGCGAAAATCCTCCTCATACCTGTAACAGTTTGATTCACAGAAACTCAGTGCAAATTTTATCCTTCATAAAGCCTATGATCATGAAGGTAATTGGGAGGGAACTTTTGAAAAAGGAAAACCATGCACAAATGAAAACCAAGCAGAGAGAACACATGTAGTGAACGTCTAATAGAAGTAATTAAACTGAAAATATGTTAGTATCACATTGTAGAAAGTGTATTCCCTTCCCACTAATTTTCCCTCTACTGTAAAGAAAAGCATAAAATCAATTCCTTACCAGCATAAACTTGGAAATGTGTTTTTGGAAAGAAAAATCATAGGCTATTGTAGGCATTACCAAGCTGATTTATTCTTTTCAAATGATTGCCAGGAAACTAAATTTCTATTTCTCTTTGTCTAGTTATTCATGGTCTTTCTGGGAGATACATGTGAAAATACAAGAGCTGAGAAAACTCCGCTGAAGAATACAGCAACCGAAGAATTTATATGGATGCGTATCAATCACTGGAGAGCCACATATATATAATGTAACAAAGGCAAAATCAGACTAAATGTCTATATTTTGCAAAGATTTCATTTTGCAATCTGTTAGATTTCCATGCACAAGTTGTCACATCCAAAGTTAGGTCTTACAAGACTGAGAAAGCAACTCAGAAACATGCAATGATACTTTAACTGGACACCCCAGGTCATTATGAGGCTACTCATTCTTCACTATATATCAGTTGCTACACATGCAAAAAAGTGATAATATATCTCTAAAATTTGGGGGGCTTTTAAAAATAACACAATTTAAGACACATTTTCTTCTTTGATGAAATAGATTGTCTTATGAAATAAGAATTAGAAAATAATTTTTCTCTAAACAATGCCAGCCAGTCAGACAATAAGCACCTGGTAACCGATTATATAGGGATACCAGGCAGGGTATTCTCATGTACACCACGTAGACAAACACGAAGAGCACGTGTCCTGCACTGACTGATGTGGGTCCTCCTGGCTCACAAAGTCTCTGCAACTATGACACCAAGCTATTCCCCTTATTGCATGATTGATAGAAACTGTCTGAAATTGTCCTAATTTGCAGGATGTTGAGAATTAATTTCCAGAGCTTTCTTAAAATTCAAAAGGTGTTCTGGCTATGAATTTATCACTCAATTGTAAGTCTGTGGGAAGGCAAGAACCCCATCTTTCTCATGTCTACCCTTAGTGCTTTCACTCAACATATCTCCACTCCTAGTTTGTTATATGAATCAAGTCAGTTGTTCCAGTCTTAGCTGATAATGGAGTTGCACCGTTATTCACATTTTGAGTCTGGAAGGGCGTGCCTAACCTTCTGGGACACACAAAATCTATAATACCTCTCTACTTTAGAACACATAGATTAGCTTCCAAATACTCCTGTTAAAAAATCTGAGCCTTGAGAAACATTGAAAGAAAAGCCATTCATGTATCTAGAGTAAGACCTGCAAAATAAAGTGAAGGGGTCAAATCTGGCCCCTCGGTAAAGAATGTAGCTTGCATTTTTAAAGGGTGAGAAAATCCAAAGAAGAATATTTTGTGATGCGAAATTTATATGAATTTCAAGTTTCCATGGTGGTAAAGTGAAGCTTCACTGTAACAGCCACTCTCGTTCATTTGCATATCGGCTGTTGTGGCATCTGTGCTCCAGGGCAGAGCGGGACAGCCATGAGGGCATGTGCATCACAGAGCCCATGGCATTTACTATGGGCGTGTTGCAGTCAAAAATTGCCAACTCTAAGCTAGGTGGTCAGATTTTTTAAGCCACACCACTTAATAGGCATCAATTTGTCCTGACAGTACTTTTCCTGTACTAGAAAGAAGACCAAAAAGAGGACTACAGAGCAACTAGGTCAGCAAGATATGCTATGGTGTCATTCTTCTGAGGTCATTTTGGCTGAGCCAAACATTTCCAGAGTGAACTGGAGGCAATTCTGGAGAGTTTCTTAATATCATGGTATGCATATCTTGGGGAAGGCTCTTATCCTCTCTGGGTTTGTAACTGGTATTACAGGTCTGTTTCTTTCTTCCCTGTTGTATGATTTTGTAAGAACTGAATCAGTTTTACACTTGAGCATGTTAACATATATTTCCATCTGATATCCTAAAAAAATCTATGGGATTGGCAATGGGAATTTTGCCTGCAACTCTGAGTTCAAATTCTGCTTTGCAATACTCCATGTCCCCAAGGAACCTTGTGGTTAACCATTCTACTCTGCCTTACTTAAAACCTTAAAATTGTGATTTGCAAAATTTTCATGCTAGAAGTAAATGGTGAGACCCCTTCCAGGTAAAAAGGTTCTTAACTTCAAGAGCCTAAAGTCCTTTAAAACAGCACATCTTTTCTATCCCTCTCCTGCCACCCCATGCCCCAGAGCCGACAAGGCTTAGGGGACACCTCCTCTCTACAAGAGATGCAGTCCAACATCCTCAACTCTGTTTATGTTTATTAAAAAACAAACAATGAGCCTTCTTTATTATACCCACCATAGCTATTTCTCTATAGTAGTTAATAATATATGAGAAAAATTTATGTATTGTTCACTTTTATTTCTACTGTAAAAGATAATCTTTGCCTTAAGCAAGATTGTTTGGCTTCATTTCTATTTTGCCTGAAAAGTAAAGCCAACTGTTTGAATTACTCAAATGGGCCCAAGATGTATACATTTTATCTATATCTACAGGGACTCTGGTAATACTTCCAGTCCAGACATAGTATTTTAATTAAGCTAACAAGTGCTATTCTTAACCACAGAGGGCTAAGTATAAGCAGAGTCCTGATTCACCAACTTCCCTTCCTTTTGTAAGAGCTATTCTATTCTGGTTAGTCATAAATCAATTCACATCATCCAAGATCCAAGAGTCAAGGTAAAAATTAATATATAAAAGATTGTATATATATATGGTTCCAAAATCTGGCCCAGTATATGCAAAAATATATTGCTGAAAGACAACCTAGAACAGGGATGCTAAACACAACAATATGATGCTACTTTGCATTCTGCATGCATTTTCCCAAGGAACATGCACTAGGTCTCAGAATCATTCCCACACAGCACTCAGGGAAGTCACTTATGGTAAAACCTATGTGCTATCCCTACTCTATAATGGTTTCTCCCAAATGTGGTTTGTGCGTATCCAAGGAAATGTACAAGACAAGCCATTGGGATAAGGGAAGATTAGATGTTTTAAAATACACACATTATCACTCGAATGGAATGCATACTCAAAATTCTTATATTGTTAGATGTGTATGGATTAGGGAAGAGAGGAGAACTAATTCTGCTAGTGTCTCTTTGTAATTCAGCTGAAATCATTGGGATTCAATTTCAGAGTACAGGTGGAACTTCTCAAAGGGTAGGTTATGATAATAAACACAGAAGGCTGTTGAAACTAAAAAAGGTGCCCCACACTAACTCATCTGAACCTGTCATGTCCCACTGTCTTCCAACCTCACCTCCTGCGTCACCCACCAATCACCCTAATGTGACATCACTCCTACTAACGCCTCCTAAAATGACACACGGACACACTCACTGTTTCTGAAGTAAATGCTGGTGCTGCTGCTGCTGCTGCTGCCTGTAGGTTTCAATTGTGTGCTGAGGGAGGTACTGCATGAGCTCCAAAGATTCTTTGATCTTCAACAGCATTTCGTAGGTCTCACGGCCCCTCACCTAGGAAAACACACAGGAGAGAAAGAAAAATGAAGACCCGTAGAACCACTGGGACAGCCAATCCTCGTTTTTCACGGGTTCTGTTTTGATGAATTCGCCTACTTGTGCACAGTTATCTGTAACATGAAAACCAGTATCCTGCAGCACTTAGTGGTCGTTTGCAGATAGGAGCAGAGGGACAAAAACTTGAGTTGCCCGTGCATGTTCCAGCTGAGGTTGGACATGGCACAACTGCCTTCGTGTTTCAGTGCTTACACTGTGAACAAGCTTCTCTTCTGGAGGCTATTTCGTGCTACATTTCCACTTTTTTTTTGTTTGTTTGTTGGTGGTGAATTTGCTATTTAAAGTAGTTCCCGAGCATGGTGCTGAAGTGCTGTCTAGTGTTTTGAGCATAAGAAGGCTGTGATGTATGTGCCTTATGGAGAAATTACGGGTTAGATAAACTTTGTTTGGGCATGAATATGGTGCTATTGGCTGTGAGTTCAATGTTAATGAGTCAACAGCATATATTAAATAAGGTGCCTTTAAACAGAAACATGCATAAAACAAGGTTACATATTGATCAGTGGCTGAAAGTGCTGTGACCAGAGGCTCACAGAGACCTAATCCTGTGTTTCCCCTAGGAGCAATGAATGGTTCCGTCTTTGCAAGTACGTGGCTTGCAGTGACTTTTTAAAGTATAACTATCACAAATAATAAAAATTACCTGTAACTACCTCTGGAAGGACAGAAATTCTCAGCTGGGGTAAAACGTGTTCCTCTCTTTAAGAGAGTCTCTTAAAAGCTTTAAAAAGTATGAGCAGGGCCAGGACTAGAGAGAGGCCAGCAGGGCATGCTGGGTACTTGCAGGGCCCTGCGAATGAGTGAGTGCCTATTTAAATTTTGCACCCTAGGCACTTCACTTGCCTCACCCTAGTCCTCACCCCAGTCCCCACCCTTGGTATGACAGCCAGAATCTGTCAGAATTCAGAAAGATTTACTCTACCCTTTGTTGTGTTAATGCCTATTCACCCAGCTCTGGGATCACCTTTGCTGAGAAGCTTTTCCTGATCTCACTCTTTCAGGCCAAGTCTCCTGTCCTTCCTATGTGCTCCCACAGTGCCATGCCTCCCTCCACTGAGACGATTATTTCATGACATTATACCTATTTTTCTCCTCACTAGAAGACAAGCTCTCTGATCCCTAAATGCTTGAGGTCTAGCATAATTGCCACTCAACAAATACCAATCATATTCATACTATGTTAAGAGTTTCTTTTTCATCACATACTTTGGTGTGACTAATTCTTTTTTAAAAATTTATTTTTCAATTATAGTTGATATACAACATTATATTAATTTCAGGTATACAACCTAGTGATTAGACATTTATATAACTTATGATGTGATCACCCTGTAAGTCTTGTACCCATCTAACACCATACAGAGTTATTACAATATTCCCTATGCTATACTTTACATCCCTATGACCTTCTTATAACTGGAAATGTGTACTTTTTAATCCCTTTCACCTTTTTAATTCATCTCCCTTCCCCTGCCCCCTAATCTGGCGACTATCAATTTGTTCTCTGCATTTATGACTCTATTCCTGTTTTATGAATTCACTTATTTTATTTTTTAGATTGCACATGTAAGTGAAGTCATATGTTTTGACTCATTTTTCATTAAACATGAGATGTAACTGACTACAGGGTACCTCTTTTCACTAGTACAAATTGAGATTTCATTTAAAAAGAGCTTTTCAAGTGATTTCTATGTCAGAAGCTAAACACATACTAGGTTCTTTTTTTATATTCCAGTTGACCTTTGAACAACATGAGTTTGAACTGTGTTAGTCCACTTATACACAGATTTTTTCTTCAATAAATATACAGCCAGCCCTCCATATCCCTGGGTTTCTCATGCATGGATTCAACCAACATCTGATGGAAAACAGTATTTTTGATCCATGGTTGGGAACGTGGATGTTGAGGGCAGACTCTATGCATTGTTCTATGCTGTTTCACATAAAGGACTGGGGAATCATAGGGTTTTGGTATCTGAGGTTGAGGGGATGGACAGCTGTATTTAGTATATCAGCATAATGTTTAACTTCAAGTTCACAGATCAGATTCTATGTGTACCTGAGAAACATGACACTGCGAATCTTAGCAACTCACTGCATGATTGTTCCACCAGCATCCAGCCTACTTCCCTGACAGTCAGGACTCAAAGAAAGTAGTGAACAGGTATGGCACACCCAAACCTGTTGAGTTGCTTTAGTTTCAATCCCAGGGTGGCAGCTCCTAGTCAAATCTGGCCATGATTGCCTGTGTCTCATGTCAGGTTAGATGGCATCAAGAGCTGTACTGGTTACCAAAACTTTGCTGCTGCTCTAACTGGCAAAGACCTAAGGGAATAAGATTTCAACAAACCACAACCACAGACTAAAACAGGCACCCTAGGGATCTCGAGAGGACTAATGCTCCTTGTCAGAATGAACAGCTCTCTTACACAATGATTGGGCTGTCTTCTGGCCTTTCACGTATAACTGAGGATTCTGACTTGCTTGGCTTTCTTTATAGCATTCTATAAAAGAAATCATAGTCAGTTCTCTATAAATGTTATATGACTGACCTTGTGAACTCCTTCTGACAAAATTTCAGTCCTAAATTGCTTTGGTCATGTTGTCTAGAATAATCTTATCATTCTTAAATAATCAAGTACAAATTAATTTTAAACATTTGAGTAAAAAAAAAATCTCTTAGGAGAGTACCTCTGACAGGTAAGTAGTAAGTAGAGGAGCTCATACTATTAATATATTTCAAGAATATGGAGTGAAGGGATTATTTCCTGAATTTTTTTTTTTAAAAAGCAGTTTCTCTGTCTTAATCTCACTAGCCCTCATTGCCCCATTCCCATTGTCACAGATAATAAGAATATGACCACAGAGTAAAAATGCTCATTCAAAGAAGGTGAAATGAAGCAATCATGAATATTCAAGGACAACTCACTGGTAAGTATAACAGTTCATCATCTGGGGATCTGCGTTTCTTGATGGATGTCATCTGGATGCCATGTGTGTTCTGACGAAAAGCTGGTGGAGGAAAAATGCAAACTTCATCCTGGGAACATTTCTGAAGCAATAATACATTTCCTAAACAGACAATAGCACCAGCCATACCTGCGTGATTAGATTTTCTAGTTCTGAGCACCTATTTAATTGGTGATGATTGCATTTACGTTAAATGCAAACCTAACAATAATGAGGTGGGGAATAAGTGAGGCAGGACAAGTGGAAGGAAGATTTTGGGATGTGGGGAAATGGCCTGTGGCTTAAGTCTTGCTGCAGGAATCGCTGTGTCTGACAGGCCTGTGTGTGTGAACAGCTGTTACAGAAAGGAAGATAAATTGGTTCTGTGTTGTATTGTTCAAGTCATTTATCTTCCAAGGTGGTAAATGCATGTTGTAGAGGTTGTCTTGCCAATGTATTCAGCCTTGTGCTTTCATCCCTCCCAGGTTAGCATACACATCACGTAACTTCTGACAAGCAGGCTCACTTCCCAGCACCTCAGTTTTCTCTTCAGTAAATCAAGCTCATGCATCCCTGTGGTCTCCAAAATTAGAAAATACATCCAGGATCCAGGGTATAGAGATGATCCTTCCACCAAAGTTCAGATAATCCATTCCTACTGATATTCATTATTTTGTAAGGCAATTGTGCTCAGGAAATACTGTAGGAACTAGGCCACCAGGCAGCCTTAAGAGCAAAATGAGGGTGGAAATATAGTTATGTTTATGTTATTTATATATTATTATATTTAAAATTAATTATATAATTCATATCCTATACACATGTAAACTATTTATATATGACCTTTTGAGGAATAATCAGAGAGAGAAAGAGCCTAATGGGAAGGGCAAGTCATAATGAACTGTTAGAACTTGATAGTGACTAGATATCATAACATTCTCTGGTTCTCCTGTACAATACAGTATGATTTCGATTTCTTCTGGATACTAAGTAGGAATAACATTAAAAGTCTTTCATGAAATAAGTAACAGTGTGGCATACTTTACAGTATCTGTTGTAGTGATACGAGAGTTATGCAAGACATCTTCTAGAATCAAATCTCCCTAGTTAGAGGCCAGTGTGGATCGGTGGCTGTCACCCTTTGTTAGCTGAGGGTTGGGGCTCTGAGGGGTGTGCCCGGGGCAGGTGGCTGAGAGTGGAACAGGGGCCACAGACCACCCCTAGCTCCTGCCCCCTTCAACTACAGCCCCGCTGCTTTCTTTCAGTTTTCATTGTGGGTTCGTTGAAATATTTCATTTCTGAAAGAGCTTGTCTGATTACAAAACGAGTTTGAAAACAACTGACCCAGATCATTAGCCTCACTATCGGTAAGTAAGCTGTGACCTAGATGTCAAGACTCGGTGAGACCCAGATCCACATATTCGCCAGACAGTGCTTTACAAATGTGTTCTTACATCTCACTGTCCCCATAGACCGTGAGGCTGGCAGATGTATTTTCAGCCCTTGTGCTCAGTAACAGAAAGATGAAATGATACAAATAGGCTACAATACTGATTCTCAAACTTCAGCTAGCATTACAGTCACCTGGAAGGCTTATAAAACATGGGCTGCTGGGCCTCCAATGCAGAGTTTCTGATTCAGCAAGCCTTGGAAGTGAAAATTTATATTTCTCCCCAGTTTCCAGATGATACTGATGCTATTGGTCTGGGAGTCACATTTTGAGAGTTCCTGGATTAAGAAATCCTCACAATGACTGCTTTTTGTTAAACTGTGGTGCACACCTCGAGTTCACCTCAACACCTCCATCAATGCAAGAGCCATTCCCACTGCCTCTGGGGCCACAAGTCATACTTGCCTCTAGAGGTCTTTGGTCCTTTATACAGCTTCTCAAATATCCCGCCCCAGCCCCTATATCTGGAGATAGACTTAACCCTACTCCATTGGCTACTACAGCTACTTACGGCGCTTCGTACCATCACCGTTCTTTGTGCTGTCCGAGACCTGCTGCTTTCTGATGCTGTCTTCGTCGGCCTTCCTGTCTCTCCCTGGGCAAGCGCAGATCCGGGCCTCAAAGCAGCGTCGGCCCAGGACTTGCCCACTAGGAAGGACAGAAGAAGAGAGGAAAGGATCAAATTGAAAGAATTTTAAAAGTCCCCTGAAGTTCTTCCATTTCCACTGCTGGTCATCACCAGTCCATCACCACTGCCAGCTCAGTCAAAGCTGCTTTGAGGGTGCACCCCAAAGCACTTGGCAGAACACAAAAGTGCTTACATGCCACAAGCAATATTAGTAAATAACATTCCACTTGTTCTGCCAAGAACCTCCAAGCCATTAGCTGAACAGCTGTATTTAGCTACATATTTTGAAGGAAGCTTGAATTAAGCCAGTGGATGTCTCTAGATAAAACCCCCATAGGCAGCCCAGACTTACTCAAAGAAACTGTTAAATGCCTTGGGGGGCACGAGAAAATAAACACTGTCTAATAGAGCTATTCTAGTTAAATGTCAGGAATTCAGGTATGAAGCGACTTGCATGCCTTCCCTCTTTTCTTCCCCCTCTATGTTTACCCACCCTGTTTTGTCTCTGCTTTCTTAGATCTTTTATGTAAGCATTTGCAGCAAGGATTTAAAGCACAAAGGATAAAATCAAGGGCAGCTCTCTGCTGTACATGCAAAAGTAATGATAAAGCAAACACAATTTCCCTTTGCCCTCTGCCCATGGTTTTTGCAGAATGACAATTCTGCCTATGCCACTTACTCTCTGGTTTCCAGAGTAACAATGATTAAAATTGGACGGCGGTTCATCCCTCCAACACAACTGCTGTTACACATGAAATTGTACAAGACTGTCGTGAATTCAGTGCCAACCTGAACATGGGGAAAAAGAGTCTGTGTTAACAATTTGACCTAATGTTCTTCCTTCTCGGTTCTTCCTCTATTTAAATAAACAATTCCACTTCTAAAGAGGTGATATGTTTTTTTTCTAGGAACACAAATTCCTAAAACCCATTAAAGTTTCTCTTTGCCTCCTCCTGGGAAGCTGAAAGCTAATGTTTGCAACATGGGACACTATAAGGGCGATAGGCCTTTTAAAAGAATCATCTTTGGCCCAATTCATTTGAAAACTGATACGTATCGCCCAATCAAACAGTGTTCCCCCAATATATGCATATCACTGTAAAGGGAGAACTGAAAAGATTACCAAAAATAGCAGCAATAATTACATAGATTTGAAAATATACTTCCATAAATAATACCACTCTGGAGCTTAAAAGATCCTCAGCATTAAATCTAATCCAAAGCAAGTCCAGAGAGGTGGAGTAATAGTTAAAGGTTCACACAGCAAGCCAGCAACTAAGACTCTGGTCTCCCTGTGCCAGTGTTCTGCCCTTCTAATCTGCCACCTGTTCATTCAAACTTCAACTAAGAGATCCCTCTCAGGGTCTCCCAATGGCAGAGTAAGAATACTTGCATCCAGTATTGGTGCTCTCTGGATAAGAGGAGGTCATGTATTAACCCAATTGCAAGTTCAATTATTATCATTATCAGCCTTTAAGGTGGGAACCATTTAGGAGTTTGTTTCTTTTATTAATTTTTAGATTTTATTTCTTTATTTTTAGAGAGAGGGAAAGGAGGGAGAAACAGAGGGAGAGAAACATTGACGTGTGAGATATACATCAATCGGTTGCCTCTTGCACGGCCCCCGAGGGGAACCTGGCTCACAACCTAGGCATGTGCCTGACTGGGAATCGAACCAGTGACCTTTGGCTCACAGGCTGGCACACAATCCACTGAGCCACACCAGGGACAATTTAGTTTTGAAGGAGATAGAGAAGCCATATGTGGAGAAGAGGGAGGGAAGAGAAACAAGAAGGTTACATGTTTGATAACAAGGACTAAGACAGAAATAGATGCTTGAAACACCCTCTATCACTCAAATGAATCCTCTGCCCACTCAATCCAGTCCTTATCTTTTTACCTGGGGTGGCTCATAAGGTACCAGCACACTCTGTCTTCCTGTAATGGGGTCTTCTACATATTGGGCATGGCTGTTCCCTTCCACTCGAATCAAATGACTGGGAGGGGCAATCTGTCCTGCAGAACACAGAAGGACAAAACAGTTAGTTCTTCACCCTCGAAATGAAGAAAACAAAATGAAACAGCGTAGACAGAATGTCGGCGGTCAAAGCAATGATTTACAGAGAAAATAGATATCCTTTGAAAAGGAAGAGACCCTATTGCCAGATATCTGTGTCATGAAAGTGTCACCATGGTTACAGCAACAGGAAGTACTGAAACCATCATAATATATTTGAGGAACCAGTCCTGTGTTTCTAGTGTTCAAGGTTAGTAATTCAAGATTTTAGAGAACTCTATGAATATATCTTTGAATCTCAAGTGGAGATTTTGCTAGTTGATGGAAAATGGGAGGAAAGGAAACAATTTAACTTTAAAAAATCAGCTAGAGACCAGAGAAAATAATAAATAAATGGCAACAGATAGCGAGAACATCACTTTCCCTTTGCCTATCTTTTTCTCCATCATAACGTCTCCAACTTTAGACTTTGCTTTGTTCATCAAGATGGGAAACTGACTGGTTTTGTTGTGCTGAAAGAGCCCACGGTTGAAGAACAAGAGAGGGAAAGCAATTTTTTTTAGAGTGTAGGCAAAGTTTCACAAAATTATGATATTGGACAGGGCTCCAAAAGAAAGAGGCAGATCTGAGAATTGGGAACCATAAAGGTTGTTTTTAACCTTTGACCATGTATTATCATTCCCCCAAAACTGGTACTTAATAACAACGAAAAGCTAAGTGTGTCAAGATGCCCTCTGAAACATCATCTATTATGGCAAAAACTAAAAACAGCTATTATGTCACACTGAGAAAAAAAAAACGGTTATGTCACCTTGATGGATCAAAGGCAGTTATAAAAACCTATAATAAAGCTTAGTTTTAGGAAATACTCTTTATGGCCTGTTGTTAAGTGAAGAGCAAGATGCAAAGGTATGATGGATAAGGAAGCCCTGTAAAAAGGACTAGAAATTAGTGTGTAAAAATTAGGTGTGTTAAAGTGGGAGGATTTAAACCTCATTTTCTCATTTGAAAGTTTTATCTGCTCTTTTTCTTCCTCTACTAATTTTTCTCTACTGTCTCTTATTCACATATTCTAGCTACCAACTAATTTTTCCATTTTAAATATAGTTTCTATAGAAAGCATCCTAATTCCCAACCTCCTGCACCCTCATCACTCTTGTGAATCCTTTACATTCTCCTATCCTTCCTTTCTACTTCTCTGTATTCTAAGACTTCCTTCACAGAACCTTAGAATATAAAATGTCAGAGAACCCTTGGAAACACTGAGCTCTCCTGTAAAGCAATTGTTGGATTTGTGGCTCAGAACACAGGCATAAATGCAGACCTTAGAGGTGCCACCAAGATACCTGCTCCCTGATGCCCAGTCCTTCATTTTACTGTCACCTCCCTAGCTTATGTTGCAGATTTCTATTTACTCCTCTTGCCTATTATTTGTCTTCTCTTATTTTTCTTCTTTCTCACTCTTCTATTTTTTAATATTTCTCACTTTTTATACTCCTTCCTCTTACCCTTCTAGCTCCCAATTGGCCAGACCTTGACAATAATTCTGGGAAAGGCATGAAAGCTGGACTCTCTAGCCTGCGCTGAACAGACCAAATGACCAAATGCCATATTGTTCTCCTTGTACCTCTTATAAAATAAGGAAAAATAAGAAGTGGGGAAAAGAGGAGCAGGTCCAGGTTATCCAGTCATTACTAACATTAAATTAAATAGTTCAATCATTGTGAGTCATTGTGAAAGCCACAAATATATGGATCATTAGTCTTGGATACTCTGTCAGCCATAAAAGGTAGACTGAGCTGCCATCAGTTTGCAGAGGCTGGAACCAGGTAAGTGGGCTCCAAACAGAAGTCTTTGCAGAAACTTTATCCTCCAGGAGCTTAGTTGAATAGCCATGGAACCCTCTCCTCCTTACCCTCATTGAATTCACGGCTCAGCTCATGGTTGGGGCACCGTTTCACCACTTCAGTAACATGCTCAGCTTTCTTGTAGACAGGCATAGCGCGGATGACGGCACCCTGAGGAGGTGGGGTCATCACCTTGATCTGGATGGGGCATGTCTTGGCAATTTGGCAGTAGAGTTTCTTCAGTTCAGTGGAATACTGCTTAGAGATGGGCAGATGATGGAAGGAAGAACATACAGAAGATATTGTTACACCCCAAATCAAAGCAAGGAAATTATGTCTGCCTTTTATAGCCTTTATAGTTGTATGTTTACCATTGGCTACTATGTACATGACAGAGAGCAATCTTAATAGAATGAGTTATTTTCATTAATCAAGCTAATAATTTTTCTACTTTAAATAAAATCCAAAGTTTACAAAAGTTTTCACATTTTCAAAACATATTTATAGAACTATTTCCTCTCTTTAGGATGAAGAAATTGGGTCTCAGAGGGGTGTAAGTGATTAATACCATGAGCAGCTTTATAGAGCACCAGAAACTAAATGGAAAAATAATGTTCACATGAATTGAGTGATACTAAACAGATTATAATAAATCCTGCCCTTACAACACTCTAGAAAAGACTCACAGGAATTAGGGTTTATGGGAAAAATAATTAAGATGAAATATCTGGCAGAGAGTGAGGAGATTTTACCCAAAGTTAACTAGCTAGAAAATAACAAAGCAAAAGTGCCCCCAAACTGGCACACTTATCTTCTAACAACATAGCCTAAGAGAATGCAGAATTTGGAAAGGGCCATTTCGTTCTATACTTTCATGAAAAAAGGACTGGCTTAATGTAACACAGCGAATCATGGCAGCAAAAGGGCCAAGATGGAGACTTTTTCATCCACAAGTGAGGGAAACCTTTCTTGCCCACACTTCCTTCTGCAGGGAGAGGAGTTTCAGTGGTTGGTTGTTTAGTTGTTTGGTTGGTTATAGAACTGGCAAAATAAGATGGAGAAAGTATGAGACCAAGAACCAATTAGAAACAAAAGGTGGAGGGGATTCCTATCCTGTGTTGCTTTCTCTTTCCACCTCTGAACCAGTACAGGAAGTCTCCACTCCAATCCTTTTGTTGTATTAAACCTTAGCACCCCTGTTCTCTGGCTCAGTCCCCCATCACTGCAATCCTACTTACTCTGATGCTGGAGTGAAACCACCCAGGTACTAGACTTGCCAGCCAAGAGTGGAGCACCTAGTAACACTTACCCAAACAAGGGTAAACACACACACACACACAGGTTGTAATTATAAGTTGGCAGCAACAGCCTTCTAGGGGAAAGACATGGGGGAGCAGGAGCCAAAGAGGCAAAGAGTCATTATTGATATGTTCCAACTCAACACTGACTAAAGGCAAAAAGCACATTTAAAAGTGCTTTATCTCTTGCTTTTTGAAATATAATATGTATTTAAATAATTTTTCTTTATATCCCAAGTATTTCAGCATACGAAATTTTCAGTTAAAAACTTCCTAATATTAAAAGTGTATTGCATAATCAGTTCTCCATGCCTGCAGGTCAAGGATTAAATGCAATGACAGGGTTTTAGATAGCTTGAAGAAATAGGACACATGCCAAAAAAATCAACCACAAAAATAAAATTCTGCTCAGGAAGCACTGATTGAAATCTAGATGGATATTTTTGCTCTAGTGTTTTTAACCAATGACTTTAAAAACAAAGACATTTCCTTAGGACATGTTAAGAACTCACTTTTACTGAGAACTCCAAGAAAATAAGTTGTATTTTTATTTGTAATCTAACCATGAGCTTCATAAGATGCACCATAGGAAAGACGGCTGAAAATAAAATCTGTCAGCAAACACCTGAAGGCAAATAAGGCATCCATCCAAGTATGTAGATTGAAAAAGAAGAATGATAAGTGTTTAGAGGACAGTTAAGAGAAACATTCCATTTCGATAATTGATATACTATAAATCAAACCTGACAGACTAAAATACAGATTACTAAGAATATATTTAGGTCTCATCAGGTGTTAATTCTCACTTGTCCTCAGGGATGGGAGAAGGGAATCTAATTTTTGAACTTAAATAATAAATAAGCATAGCTTCTCCATTTTCTGAATTCCCTTGTGAGAAACTTAATCTTCACATAACCCTCCGCGGAAGGTATTATAGACATATGATCTCTTATCTGAAAACCCTGGGGCCAGAGGTTTCAGGATCCAGAATTGTTTAGATTTTAGGAAGGGAGTGAAGTTTGTGTAGCATATATTGTGAACAGCTCCGGCAGGATTTAGGGCAATGCCCCATAACTGAACCTGAACATTTCTGCCAAATGCATGAATATGCATGCCAAATGCATGAATATGCATACCATCTGGGAAAGAGTATAAAGCCTCAAATTCAGGTTGGATTTCCCCACCACATGAGTTTAGCACAAACTTATGAAACTAAAACAAAACCAAGGCTGCTTTTCAGAGCTCTTTGAATGTCAGAACTGCAGATGACAGATAATGCACCAGTATTTTTATACCCACTTTGCAGATAAGAAAGTTAAGACATAGAGAAGACTTGTCTGAGGTTATGGAGAAGAGCTGGTTAGCAACCAGCATAAAGGAGTCAGTCTTTGTCTGGTAACAGTCCCTCAACCCTCTATTCTCTAGACTTAGGGGTGTAAATTTTAGTACTTTCACACTTTTCTAATTCTCAACGACATGGCTATTTTTAAAAAATCAAAGGTATACAATCTTCTTTAACATTAGAATGGCACTCAAAAGTTGTCTATTTAACATCAATAATTCCTCTCTGTATTTCTCAGTATAATAATGTGTCCTCATGTAAGTGCAGGGAGAGACAGTAAGTGTTAGAAGCAAAAAATTCCTGGAAGCCACCTTGAATCCTCATACTGCACCAGCTGTCTGCTAAGACTTCCATTACAGCGCTAGGATTCACAAGTAAGGTTCTGCTCTTTTGCATGGTTTATTAAGGCCCTTGATGTTCTGGCCCCATCTCTTCCATTCTTTCCCCTCACCCCGCCAAACCCACACACTTTCCACCCCATGTTCTACACACACAAACCTCTGAATGCCTCAAACACACCATCCACAATTCGAACATGCTATTCCCTGTCTGGAGCATTCATATTTTTCCTCTGTTCTCCACACCATGCTAGGCCAATTTAGCTATCATTTCTCAGCTAGGATTGATCTAGTACTGTAGACCACATGCTCCAAGTTTAGTGATGAGGGTTTTCTATTAACTACATCTAAATAGCTGACCAGGGCCAAGAAACATTTGGGTTATTGCTTCTGGTTAAGCTACCAGGACTGCCAGTCAGTTACTAGAGGGGCTGAAGTGGTCTGGCATGGCCAGTTCTTGACAAAGCCAAGCTTCTGCCACTGTATTAGCTTCACTGCTTGTTAATTGGTTCTGTGAAGATGTTTAATATTTTTCTAGTACTAAATTCAGTCTCCCTGGCCTATAGTATGTTCATAATTCCTTAGACTTGCCTGCTTCCTTAGTCCCTACCAAATAGCCACTACCATCTTCACCAATTTTCCAGGCTCCTGCAAGATCACAAAAAATGAGAACCTGATATCTGCCAAGATTTTTAAATACCTTAATAATTCAACAAATTGGAACAGCTTTGGCTTCTTTTAATGCTTCTCTTTCTTCCTCACTGCGACTTTTAACATTCATCTTTAAAATGCTTCCAACATTGATTTGAGATTCTTTAATTCTAACACCCGATTTCTTTTTTTGGGTATGTATGTTTTGTTTTAATCAGCCTTCAGACATCATTTGCTATAAAGTAGATTGATTTTAAGTGTACAAGGAGATGACTGTAGACAACTGTACACACTTGTGTAACTACTACCACAATCAGGATATAGATTATTTCCACCCTTTTCCCCACCTCCCTCCTCATCAAAATTATTTTATGCTGCTTTGCAGTTAATCCTCTCCCCAACCCTCTCCCAGGCAATCAAATACCTGCTTTCTCTCACTGTCCATTTGCCTTTTTAGAATTTTATAAAAATGGAATAATACAGTATATAATCTTATGTGGTAGGCTTCTTTCACTTAGCATAATGTTTTTGAGATTCATCCATATTTTCCCACATATTCCATATTATTATTTAGTGGAATTCCATTATTTATCAATTCACTATTTCCAGTTTGTATTTACTAGGAATGAAACTATAATGAACATTCATCTATAAATCTTAGTGAGAACATACATTTTCATTTTTTTGGATTAGGATCTAGAGGTGTGAGTGCTGGCTAACTGTATGCCTATCTTTATAAGAAACTGCCAAACTGTTTTACAAACAAGATGTGCCATTTTACACTGTTCCCAGCAGCGTACGAGGGTTTCAAACCTTTGCCAGCACTTGGTATTGTCAGCTGTAATGCCATTCCAGCAGATGGGAAGTGGTTCTCCTGTGGTTCAGATGAGCATTTCCCAGATGATTAATGACATTGAGCATCTTTTCATATAGTTATTTTATATACATTTATAATCATACTTTTATATAATAAAGTGATATATTTATTTATATTTATTTTATATGCTAAGCTGTTATTCTTTTCTGAAGTGTTTGTCCAAATTTTTCATACTTTATACATTTTAATTGTGTTGTTTTTGTTATTTTGAGTTGAAGAAGTTCTGTATGTATTCTGAATACAAGTCCTTTATCTGATACAAATTTCTAAAAAATCTTTTCTCCCAGCCTGCAGCTTGCTTTTTTTACCCCGTTTTCTGTGCTCCTCCAAAGCAGTTAATTTTGCAGATGTATCAGTATTTTGCCTTTAATGCTCAAGTTGTTTGTGTCATGAGCAATCTTGGTCTAATCCCATGTTAGAAGTATTTTCTATGTTTCCTTGTAGGAGATTTATGGTCTTAGCTCTTGCATTTAGTCCTATATCTACTTTCAGTCTCTTCTTTGACCTCTTCTCCCCAAGCCCCCCCTCCTTTCCATCTTTTTAATGAATGTTCAGCTGTTCCAACACCACTGGTTGAAAAGACTACCTTTATCTTTCCCCTGTTGAATTTGCCTTGACATCTTTTTTGAAAATGAATAGGCCATGTATGCTCAAGTCTTTACCTGGACACTGTTCTCCTCTATGGCTCTGTGTCTACTCACACACTGGTTCCACACTGCCTGGGTTACCCTAACTTTATTAAAGTCAGTCTTATATTCAGGTAATCTAAGTCTTCCAACTGTGTTCACCTTTTTCCAAATTGTTTTGGTGATTCTAGGGCCTTTGAATTTCCATATCAAATATACAAGCAATTTGTCAATTCCCACAAAATTGCCTGGTAGAATTTTGGATGAGATTGGATCAAATGTACAGGTCATGCTGGGCAGAATCAATATCTGAGCAACACTATGTCTTCGAATCCCCTAACGTGACATAGATTTCCATTTAATTAGGATATCTTTAATTTCTCTCAGTAATTTTTCTCTGATGTTTTGTAGTTTTCAGCATACAAATCTTGCACACCATTAACACTTTAGACTTTTTCCTGTGCATGCAGACACACACACAACACCCTTATACAAACTGAGGCATATAAAACTTTTGGCATCTTTTTTTTTATTTAACATATCATGAGCATGTTTGAATTTTAAAATATACTTTTAAGTGGTTGTAATTAGAGTATTAAAAAGAAATATAACATTTAATCATGCCTTTTTAATATAGTATTAATTTTAGTCCAGTTTAAAAAATATTAAATATAACACTGCAGGATATATTGTCATTCAGAAATCTTTGGTGCATCAATTAATTTTAGCTGGATCTCTTGAAATGTGTAGTTGAGTCAATGCATATTTTAGTGTCATAGAGAAGTCTGAAGTAAATCTGAATTTTCTTCCTTCCTTTAAATAAGTAAGCCACTTTTTTCTCCATAGGCTCTTGCAGAATTTTGTTTTTAAAAAAGTGAAAATATTTCTAAATGCGTTTTTTTTTCTTGACATTACATGGAAATTGGTGAGGCCCTTCAATTAACATGCTTAAACTCAACTCAATTTTTCATTTCTTTTCTTTTTTTATTTATAGTTTTGTTCCTTCTGCTCTTACTAATTTCTGAGAACATGTAATCTTACTCTGGAGTCCCATTGTCTATCCATCATGCATTTTATATACCCAGACACTAATTGTTAGCACCATTTCCTTTTGTTGCATTCTGGGAAAGGTTCTGAAGTTTGTTTTCCATATCATGCGTATAGCTTTCTAGAGTTCATTCTGTTCTATTCTACTACAAATGATTTTCATTAATTTTAAAGATTTTCTTTATTTATTTTCGGAAAGTAGAAAGGAGGGTAAAAGAGAGGGAGAGACACATCAATGTGTGGTTGCCTTTCACATGCCCCCCACTGGGGACCTGGCCCACAACCCAGGCATGTGCCCTGACTGGGAATCAAACCGGCGACCCTTTGGTTTGCAGGCTGGTGCTCATTTTTTTGCATTTCAAATGTGCTCCTCATCTCCTCTATGTTCCTTTTTGCCTTGTGCGGTCATCTTTTCATCAGAGTCTGCTGTTCAAGGCATCATGTTTTTCTTCAACTTTATAGTCATATTGTTTTGTACTGAAGCAACCTTCTGGACATCTTTTCCAGCTGTTAGCATGCTTTTGCTTTCTTCAGTTCATTTAAATGATGCTCCCTTACATTTAGTTTTTTCCCTTTAATAAGACATAGGCTCTTAATTTGCTTCTGTAGTTTTCCATGAATATTGCAAGATAGAGCCAGAGCTAATATTTTCATCATTTATGTCTCTTTGACATATTTCAGTTCAGTTTGATAAACCTTTTAAGTAATAAAATTACTATAGGATTCTGCCATGAGCTTGAGTGTCCAATTTAGTTAGGTTTTTTTTTTTTTTCTGGAATTCATATTTTGGTGGAAAGTTAAGAGTAACTACACTAGAATCTGCAAATCAGTTGCCATTGTAAACTAGAAATTAAACATATTTATCTCTCCATTTGTACATCATTCAATAAGGATTGAATAAACATTTACTGAATATATAATACATGGTACGAAGTACTCTGTTTTATATTTGGAACAGAGAGGAATAAGATTTAAAAAAAACCCAAATGCAGGAACTTATGTAGTTACACGGTTTCCACTGTGTATGATAGTCTTTGAAACATAAAATAAATTGAAAGAAAAATAGTCTTTACCGTCAAGTTGCTCACAGTTTAGAGGCAGGTTAACTTATAAACTACACAAATACACTGGGTGCAGCAGAGGTATGTAAAAGTGTTATGGAGTTGTATAAGATAAAGCAATTAGCTACTAGTTAACATATTCGGTGCTTATTGAGCGAGTACTTTATTCAAAGCCGTGTTTTAGGTTCAGACATTTGGCAATCAACAAAAGCAAAGTCCATGCTCTGATAGTGCTAACATTCTAGAATAAACAAACACGATGTTGGATGGTGAAAAATGCTATAAAGAAAAGAAAATTAGTGTGCATTTAAAAGAGAGAGTCAAAAGCCAGGAGTTGGGGAGCTGAGAAACATATTATTATTTCTAGGGTTGTCAGGGAAGGATTCTTGCATAACTTAATTTTTTTTTTTTTAGATATGAAGAAAGCGCTGGAATAATCTATACATAAACTGGGAAAATAATGTTCCAATTATTGGAGACAGCAAGTACTAAGGTCCTGGGGTGAGTTTGCCTGTCATGGAGGGCAGTGTCACTGGAGAGAAGTGAGCAAAGGCTATAGTGATGGGGGATGAGGTCAGAAATCAGAGGGAATATGGGGACCAGATCACGCAAGGCTTTATAGGCCAAGATTAAGGATTTCAGCTTTCCTTGGTGTGAGATAGAAAGCTACTAGGAGAGATTTGAGAAGGTGAGATGGTCTAATATCATTTTAATAAGATTCTACCTGTTATGTGAGGAACAAAACAGACTTTAAGGTTCCAAGACAGAAGCAGGGAGACCAGTAAGGGAGCTACTGCACATACCCCAGGCAAAACATGAGGGAGGCATAGAAAGACCAGTTGTGGAGTTGGTGAGAAACACTTGGTTTCCGGATATATTTTAACCAGATTTGCTGATGGATTGGTAGGAGATAAAAGAGAAAGAGAAAAGTAAATGTATTTCACCAAAGTAAAGAAGAAAAGTTTCATAGAGGTTGTGATATTTAAGGTAGGTGTTAAAAGACAAGTCATTCACCAGCTAGATGGTTTACCCAATAACAAGGAGAAGGGAAAGTCAAGAGGCAGAAAGCACAGTTCCCATGGAGAGAGAATATCATGAGTACAAGCAAGGAGATGCGAACTATGGTTGCAATATACAGATGGGCTGGGAGAAGGATGGGGAGGAGCAGAGCAGGAAACAATGAGTCTAAGCTAGGAAGGCAGTTACCAGATTCTGAGGAGCCTTACCTGTTACAAAAAAACAGGTAGACTCTGCCAGCAGGCAAAGGAGAGTCCCTGAGGATTGTAAAGCAGGGGAAAGGCCTAATCAGTTCTATGTAGTAAGTTAAATAAAGTTGGCAGGAGCGAGTAGGAGGAAGAAGTAGGACAAAGTAGGAAGAAGAAAGACTTATCAGGAACAATTTAGGCAAGAAATGAAGACAGCCTAACCTAAGGTGGCAGAAAAAATGAAAAGGTGGAGAGATGGAAGAAATGCTGTAGACTTACGAAAAGTCAGTCTACTAGTTTTCATCATGAAAGAGATGCAGGGAAGCACCGAAACAGACCAAGCACTGTTATTCATTAGGAAAAAAAGACACTTACCTAAATAATATGTTATTTGCTCATCCCTTTTCTAAAAGCAAAGCAGAGTGAATGAGAGTTGGTGTTAATACAGGGCTCTCAATATTCAATAGCTAAATGGGACCTAACTTAGTCAATGGACTCTTATACAAATAGTAAAAGGAAAGGATAATTAGTTTTACTTTTGGACAAAGAAAATAAAATAACACGAGGTAACACTGGAATTAATAGGCCAATTTTATTGTGAAAGAGGAAAAGGCCTAGTTCTCAAAGCCTTGGAAAAGGACTCTTGGCCAACACCAACAGTAAGCAACTTTACCGGACTAGGGACCAAAGACAAGATTTAATTTCTGCCTCTCCTATTTATTCCCAGGCTTTTATGCAGTTACTTTACCTTTTGCAAACATAAAATAGAAACAAAATTATGATACACAATATACATCTCTTTGAACGGAGGAAAAAATTACAGGTATCAGAAGCCGTAGTCAACTGCAAAGAGCAACGTAAAAGCCACATATTATGGATAATTGCTGAAGCCTCATCTTTCTAAGATTTTCCATATAAAATGTTTAATGTAGCTTAAGTAATTTGGGGAGCATTGTGAAAACATTTCAATTTCGTCAGGAAGTGGCTGTTGCCAGATTACAATTAGCCTGCTGAAGTTTGAATATTAACCATTTATAATGAATCATGCATTTCATATTGATCTGCTAGTAATCACTAAGTCCTAAACCATGTTATTAGATTCATTTGTTTTAAAAATGAATGAATTTGGTTTATCTGCTTCTATATACTTAAAATACACATACATATGTCCATAAGTACATGTACTATAATTTTGTGTCTTTAAAACTTACTTAAATTACGCTGCTCAAAACTTAATCTTAGTAATCCGCTATTTGCACTTCCTGTGTTTTCAAGATATATTCGTGTTCTTACCCATAGGTGTATTTCATTTATTTTAATAGAAGGCAACAGGGGAATGAGATAGAATGAAGACCTTCTGCTTTATTTGTAATATTCTATTTAAAGAAAATATTTAAAGCAATATGGAGACTTTTTAACATTTGGTAGATACACATAAGGTGTCTAAATTTACTTACCCTGTTTTATATGCTTGAAATATTTCTTAATTAGAACTTTTAACGGACGAATTTAGCACAAGCACCACTAACCTATAAAATTATTTCAGACTTATGATTTAGAAGATAGAGAACATAGAAATTAGATGTTAGAACCCAGAAGGAACCTTGTACCATATATTGTCCAAACCTTCTTCTCCCCTTAATTTTCAGATATGGAATTTAGGCTTACAGAAGTGAAATTGGTTAATTCAACAGATATTTAGTGAGTACCTGCTCCATACCAGGGTCTGTCCTGGATCCCAGGGAACTAGCAGTATCCTGTACCGTAAGGGAATTAGTTTAAAGAAAATACTGACATTAAATAAATTCTTTCTAAAATTATGATATATATTCTGAAGAAAAAGTAGAGGAAGACATGCCAAAATGTGGGGCTCTACTTAGTTTGAAGAGTCAGGAGAATACCCCTGAAAAAAATGATTTCTAAAGGTCACACAACTAAATCTAGACATTGTGGAGATGAAGTCAGATTTCCTTTCTTCCAGAAAGCTGATACCTTTTCAAGTACATCACATACTCAAGTGACTGAGTTTCTACAGAAAACCAAACTGATATTTTCTACCACGGACTTGATTTTATGTTTCTATTGCTGAGTCACCTGTTTCAAGGCATTTTTAGTTCAAGAGAACATTGCTAAGCTTTTCTTAGAAAGTTAGAGCAGGAAGAGCTTAGAGATGGTTTGGTTCAGCCACTTCAGTTATACAGGAGAAATCCAAGCACGAGAAATGGGACAAGATTCGCTCAAAAACACAGCAGCAAGGATCATGTTGACCCACAGACCCATGTTCTTCCCCATGCACTATGTAGTCCTAACACCCACAGTATGGGACCAAAGTGGCACTGGTATATTTGCCACCAGAATGAATTACATAAATACACAATATGATTAGAAACACAAGTATAAAGCCCAGAGGTCATCTAAAATGAATAGGATCACCAATTTCCTGCAGGATTGTAAGGTTATATCAGAATCTTGAATATAGGAATGACATGAAGTGCCCACCAATTGTTTTAAGAGCCAATTTCACTCCTTCAGGTCCTAGACTTGATAAATTGGCAGTGGGCTGCACTAATGCTTTTTCCTTTACATACTGAGGTAAGACGGCACATAAACTCGTGTCTCTTTAAATTAGGCAAATCTTCATGTAGAATTAGAAAATTAGACACTGTGATAGATTTTTTAAAGAGCACATGTGAAAGCTTCACTGGTAAAGATGGAAGTAATTGACCTCTCAGATGAAGTCACAGGTTTCTGACCCTCACTGAGAAATGTCAGGCAACTCACGTGATCTCCCGAAACCCTGGGTTAGTAATTCAAAGGGAGAAAACAAAGGAGCTATATTAGTTAATTTACAATGTTTCTTCTATTTTGAAAATTGTATTAAATGGTGCAAATTTGTTAGAGCCCAGTTACCAGATACACACTGACAAGGAAAACTCTTTAAAAAGAATGTGGAAGAAAAAGTGTTGATATTCATTCTGATTTTTGGTCAGAAATACATGAAAAGTATAGGAGTCAATGTGTGTACTCATGTATATGTATGCACATCAATAGTGTGTTTATTTCTCGGAAGTAACAGCCTATGAGCAAGAATGAAGAGCCATTTTATTTTTTGCTGAGCTTTAAACAAATTTCCTCTTACACAGTCTTAAACACACCCACAAACAAAGTATTTCTACACGGTATGGGACAGAAATGCCTCAAAACTAACACACAAATGAAACTCTTGCTATACAATATCCCTGAAAAATTGGAAAAGGAAGCTTTGCTTAAGTTCTGTTTTGTTTTGTTTTAGGAGGGAGCGGGGGAGGGAATTTGACGTATTGAAGAGTGAGATGCTCGAAGCCAAATATAGTGTTCAAATAAAATGATTCCAGGGGATTTTGGAAAACAAGAGTAAATTCAGCTCCTTTACTAATAATATGTTGCAAAGAGAAGGGGGGGGGATCATTCCCGTAACTACAACCTCACCGTCAACACCTGCCTCAGTAGACATACTATATTACATGCGCTTGGCTGCCAGACTGGTAATTCGGTATCACAATGCATAGAGATGCCAGCTAATATCAGCATGCACCTGCATCATTTTTCAACAGTTCCCTTTCCTAAAGGTACAGCAAAGACCGCCCCTCTCCACTCCATCAAACAAACAAACAAACAACAGACAGCAGTGCAGTGGTTACCAGAGGGAAGCGGGTAAGGGGTGATAGGAGGTGCAGGGGGCCTAATGCATGGTGACGGAAGATGGCTTGACTTTGTGGGGTGGACACACAATGCAATATACAGATCTAGTGTCATAGAAATGTGCCCTTGAAACGGTCCTGTTAACCAGTGTCACTCCAATAAGCTTTTAAAAACTCAAAACTTCACTTTATTAACCTCTCCCAGAAGAAAGCAACATACCTTATGTAAATCCCGTATCACAAGGCTACCCTGACCCACAAATGTCCAAGGATATGGATACAATAAAATTCCATAAAATAAAGAAATCAATAATTATGTAACCACCTCACAACTCAATCCATTGGCAGGGGAAGCAACTATATACAGCAGCGTCAAAGCCTGTCTTAATTTAGACAGAGCTATCCTAAAACATTTGGTGACTTATTATTTTTCTTTTCTAAACTATATTTCTGGGAACTGCCAAGTTAAGAAAGCCTTTTTATAAGGGCAAAGGGTTAGTGAAATCAATAATTGAAATTAGTATTGAAAAAAATCAGACAAAGCAGATGGAATATTCAGAGAGGACAAAACAAAGTTCTGGCCACTGACTTGGCAGGGGTGTCAATGGAGGAAGAAATAAGATACTTGAAAGTAAAAAAAATATATGGGTCAAATCCCAGTTTTTGATCAAGAGGCTTTTGGAAATGAATTGTATATATCCAATTCACTGAAATGCAAGAAGAGTCTTAGACGGAAAGAGCTGGACACAGCTTCAGTGTGATCTGCTTGAAATATATTGAATAATCTTATCACATAGAATTGCAGAGGCTAATTAAATGCTATATCCTAGACTTGTCCTCTACAAATAAACTTACCGGAGAAACATGATAAATTTTACTTCTGGGAAGAGAGGTTTCTTTTTAAAACATTTAATAATTAAAAAGTAATCACATCAAAAGTTTTAGTTAAGCAAATATACTCTAAACAAACAGGTTAGTGTGTACAATGGCTATGATGGATGGTGTACCAAAATACCACAAACTAAACAAGAGAACACATGCATGTATACAGCTTGAGGGTGGAATGGGGGTGTTCTTTTGAGGAGTCAACTTTAAAAGGTTAGGTGGAAAACCAAAATATGATTCAAGAGCTTTTTGGGACTAGACCAGTCTTATCATCTCATTTCTATCCTGCGTCTGTATAACGGGACAGAAAAGATTGCCCAAAGAATTGTGGACAGGAAGTCAAGAAGACAAGGTTCTAGTCTTACACCTGCCCACTGACTTCCTGCATTATCTTAGGCAAATAATTTCCCCTCTTGGGCTCCAGTTTCTTTATTCACAACTAAGGCATTGCACTTCAGACGGTATCTACTTCAAAGGAATGGGAACTCTGCAAAGTGAGCTTGCAAGCAGGTCCTGAGCCACCATATCCCGTTGGATCTATCATAATGATCAGCAGGAAGAGATCCCCAAACCGGCCCCACAGTCGTCTGGCAAGGCATTCATCTCTCCTCCCCGTCTCCCTTCCTGCCACAGTCGTCTAGGTGCCAGACATGCACGAATTGTGCTCTTGGTAGTTTTACAAAAAACCCTTCCTCCAAGCACTTTTCCTGACGGCCCCAGCCAAAGGGCCGCCTGCTGCCACCTGTCAGTTGTGGGGATTAATTACCTGAGCTGAGGCTGGGAGAGGCACATTCTTCCTGGGGCCGCACCCACAGATGTTGACATCAAGCAGGTGGGCTGTCTGCTCCCTGCTCACCGTGAAGACCAGCCAGGAGCCCACAGGGCCTGGCAGGTGTGTGTGTAGGGGGCACTCAGGCTGCACCACAAAGCAGCAAAGCCTTGGCAGGGAGGAATGTGCCCTGGGACCCATCTGGGAGGCCATGGGCAGCCCTGTGGTCAGCTCTGGATACCAGCCCGGGAGGCAGCTGCAGCCTGCCGACTGGGGGGACAGTGTGTTATCACCAACCCTGAGATAGAGTGGGGGTGGAGCCCACTAGCTTTGTTTTAGCTCCCTGAGGGCATGAATTTGCAAAGCCCAACTGGAAAAAAAAAAGGACAGACCTGACTGGTAATGTTGCAATTTTATCTCCCTAGGACAGTAAAATGACCATTTATTTATTGTCTTCTGCCACTACCATTGCCAGCCAACCCTACTTGACCAGTAATACCATTCGCAGTCACCGTCACAAAGCAGGCACCAGAAAGCATTTGTCAGGCTGGCTGGTATACGGCAGATGCTCAATGAGTGTTAGCTTCACTTAGATGTTTCCTGAAGTGACGACGATAAGGAAAAGCAAGCTGGGATGAGATGCCTGTCCTGTTTTACATGTGCAGAGACTGGGGCGTGGATGTTTAAAGAGACATTCCACTGAACAGCAGAAATGAGAATGAATGTCAGGGAGTTTGTCTTCTTTTCAGCCTTGATTAAATACCTACAAACCACTGTCCTGACTACCTGTCATACCTGTGCTCCGTGTCCCTCAGTAAAAATAACTTAAACATTCCTCAGCAATACAGGAAGATACGCTTACCTGGGGAGCAAAGATTCTCCCAGCAGGAACCCTGGGGGGCAGACTCTTCTCCCTCACATCACCAGACATATCTGGCCTAATTCCTCAACGTAGAAATGAGAGAACAGACTCGGAGGAAAGGTCACATGGGAAGTCAGTAATAAGGCAGAAAGAAGTAAAAGCTGTGACTCCGGCTCCCATCTCCATGATCTTTTCAATAAAAAAACACTCCTGTAGCCTTTTCTCCAAGAAAGTGTTATCCCGGGCAGGGTTGGTGGGCACACTGGAGAGCTTCCTAGGCACGCATTCTTAGACAGGAGACAATCTGTGCCAATCTCCTGCTTCCCTTTAACCACGGAAGTAGCCTACCTGACTGACCAGGTCACCCTCCAGGTTTTCAGTCATCATTTGCCCTTAAGGGAAAGACAGTGTCTTCTGTCCATCTCACTGTTCCCAATACCCTGAAAAGCCCTGGGCTCTTACACCTGTTCCTTCTCTCCCCTTGGGGCCCAAACCTGATGCTTTGCCCTGCACCCCTGCTGTTTCCATAGCCCCTACCTTGGCATATCAAGAAGGCAGCCTTGAGACACAAAGGCAGTGATCCTGCCCTCCAGAAAGATATCCTATCCTCTGGTCCAGGACAGTAACTCACACTATGGCTCTCGAATGAAGAAGGGTCCCTCCTGGTGGCCATCCTTCCAACCCCCAACCCTAATGCTAGAGCTGAAGTTACTGTATACTTCTATACACATTCTGTGCTCTTTTAAAATGAATCACAGTGTACAGTTTGTAAACCTCTTTCCAGAGAACTGAAGTATTTAGAAACCATTCTTTGCTGGAGGCACTCATGCCCCTATTACTCTGTAATATGCCAGACACCCTTTGCAAGACAATAGCACAATTGTTTGACTTTCTTCAATCCATCGTTTATTTTAGAGTTTCATTTAGACATCAGCCCTAAAAGTGAGCCCTCTTTTCCAATCAAGGTGATTTGTTTAAACCTGTGGAACACTCTTTCTATGGGAAGGCTAGGTAGGAGCAGATGGGAAAATACGTCTAAACAATAGGAAGGGTAATAGCATCTATTGATTTACATAAATGACACCATTTACCCACTCATCTGGGCAGTCCTTAACAATTTATAGAGCATTTTCATGCACATTACTAATTTAATTTTCAGCTAACATTATGAGAAAAGCATCTGCATCCCCTTTTGTCAATGAAGAATCAGATGCTCAGGTAGGTAAGCCAGTTTGTGCACAATATAAGGGTAGAAGATGAGGTCAAGCCCCTAATCTCAGTTTTAACTTCAAATCCAGGGCACTGACTGTGCACGTATGCACACTGTATGCTACATCGTAGGATGTCTCCCCGTGCATTTATGGAGTTCTTGCTTGCTCACATCAGAGTATTGCATGCCAGGACAGAAAAAGGTGGAGGCCAAGTCCATACCTTCCAGAAACTTACCACTTAAGAAAGGGCAATATATATGAATATAAAGTGTATATATATGTATTCATATATAAATTTATAATGTAAAGCATAATATATAATTAAGACACATACACACACAAATGAAACATAAATACCAAAGTGCTTTTGCTTTCAAAGTCCTAGAAGGTACAGAGTGGCCTTGAAAAAAATTTTATCACCTCACCAGAATGTAGGCTTACAAAATTGCAGCTAATGCCCTTCAAACCCTTATTGTGTGTGCTTACCATTACCCACTTATTTATTTCTCTCTCTCTTTCACGCACACAAGCTCTGATTTAGAAAATCAAGAGTTTAACACTTTTTTCTTTTGAGAAGAAAAAGTAATTCAATTCATTCCTGAAATAACTGTACAGCTTCCAATTTCAGGCTCCAAACACTAGAATAGACACCTATAGTTTTCTTTTCTTCTTCTTTTTAAATTATTTTATTGTTATTCAAGTAGAGTTGTCTGCACCACTGCCCCCACCCCTGACACCTACGGTTTTGAAGATTACTGAATGAAAAGGAAAAATCTGCACATTTTAATGAGCCACAGTCTCCACCATGCCTACTGTATGATCCAATAGTCTCAGTACTGGGGGCTGGATGATTCAGCTTAAGAAAATAGGATCCATGTTGGAAGCATGCACATTTTTAAAAAGTTAATACTTACTGAACATGATTTAGTCTAGGTGTTTTGCTTAGTTCTTTATGCCATATAATCATTGCAGTAACCTGGGAGTAGATTATTATTACTCTCATTTGCCAGCTAAGTGAACTGAGACTCAGAGAGTTTAAATAAGTTGCCCAGTCTTCCCCAGCTGTTAAGTGGCAGGACCAGGTACAATTCCAGGTCCCCCTGCTGGTAGTGCCCTTGCTTCCACCTGCATGGCAACAGCTCAGGGCAACAGGGAAGAGAACAGCCAGACCCACTGCAAAAACTTTAGCCATGTGGTGAAGCCTGCCTGAACCTCAGGTCCTTCATCTCCAAGAGAGAAATAACACCACTAACCGCCATACGCTTGCTGCGGGGGTTAAATGGTAGGAAAACCATGTGGCGTTTGTTTACAGAGTCCAGCGCCTGAGCAAGATCTAGACGAGCAACAGCTCTCATCATTGCATCACTGTGGTGAGTCTCAGTAGTTGTTTTCCCTGGGGAGCTTTATTGATAGACCAGTGAACAGCAAAATTGATTTAGCGACACAACATATTTTCAATACAAACTTCTAAAGATTAATCTTTGACTCCAGTACTAGCGAATATTGTATGGGAAGCCATGCTTCTGGGTGAATCAGGAAACAAAGAAATGAAAGCAAAGACGGAAAGAAAACAAATTGGAAGGGTCAGTTTTACCACCATAACTACAATCAGTATCACTGGGTTCTTCGTGTTCTTTCTGACATTCCTCATACTGCATCATGTTTTGTTATGTTTTTTTCTCCCGGGGGAAGCATTACAAGTCCCACTTTGTGCTCCTACCCACAATATTTAAACTGTAATCCTACTGGACCGGCCTTGTGTCAGGAACTAAGTCAGATTAGCAAAGAGGTTTAAATCTCTTCAGCAATAATTGTTGAGAATCATTGTTACTCTGATATTTTATATCCTTCATTCCTTTCACCTCAGAGAAATGGATGCCCAGGTGTAGATATAATAGGGTTTAAAAATGAGGGAAATGAGTAGCAAGTGGTTTTCAAAACATAAACAGAGGCCATGCATGCTGATCTCCTCTGACTTACTGCATTTTTATGACACTTAATATACCAGGTGCTTTTAAGGGTGCTGTAATTAATTTGTGAAAAGTTTAAGGGACTTAAACTATTTTTTTAAAAATTTCCTTCAACTACAGCTGTCCCTAAGTTTCCAAGTGAACAACGACAAGATGAATTTCTTTCAAGGCTATACCATCTTACAGACAAATTGCTGAGTTCCTTTATTGCAGATTAGTACAGTAGGTCAACATGCTGAAATGCTGAGACTTCAGGAGTATTCTTAACATACTGCCAAAAAGGAAAGGTGTTACTTAATAAATTAGATCAGAATTGCCTTTTAATACCTTTAAGCCAAGTCTTAAACTTTTGCTCACCTCCCGCTATCAAAATAAATCCGTAGGAAATAAAGTAATTCTGAGATGTCTCTTTCCATGACTGGTAGTTTGGGACTGTAAGGACTACTAATATGTGTCTGTGTTTCTTGGGAAGCAGGGGAGGGAGTAGGAGCTGGTAGGCGGGGAGAAATTTAAGCAAACCCTTTCCTCTACTTACAACACTTCTTAAAAGCTTATCATAATGGTACTTCCTATTTCTCTACAGTTCATGTAAGACGGAAACATGCTTCATCTTGCTTATTTTTTCTTCATTGTTTATAAACTTAATATTCTAATTAGCCCCAATGCAGAAAAGAATGTGACATGTTTTAGACTGTGAAGTTACTAAGTACATCTATTAAAATGTTGTAGCAATAATAAGAAAAATATTAAGGCCTGTTAAGAGCAGCTGCCCTTGCCAACAAATCTGAAACATTACCAGGAGAGACACGAAAGGAAGGAAAGAGATATGGCATTACAAAGAAAAAAGAAGACAGGAAGGAAGGGAAGGGGAGAAGCCTAAGAGCTAAGAGAGAGGGGAAAGCAGATAGGAGGAAGAAAAAGAGACACAAGAGGCTTCGGGAGACAAGAGTGGTAGCTCAGCTTGTATTTAAACTCAGGTGCAAATTTTTTTGTCACCTCACTAATGCTGAACTCAGTTTGGTGAAAGGGATGGAAAATTCATTTCTACTTAAAGAGCTATTGTTTGAGCTGGGAATCGGATGGCCAGATAAAATCCAGCACACTTAGTTAAAATTTAATTTCAAGAACAATGATGTATGTTTAGCATAAGTATATCTCAAATATTGCATGGGGCACACTTATGTTAAAAATGTTTTGTTGACTATCTGAAATTTATATTTGACTTGATATCTTAGATTTTCCCCCCTAAATCTGGCAACCCTAGTTGGGAAAGTTATATATAAGTTTTTATTAAAATGTTTAAATTTACTGAATCCTACAGGCACATCACCTATCTTCAACAATTAGTAACATTTTGCCAATATTGTTTGAGGACAAAGGAAATTTTGACAGTCAGGAATGAGGGGAGAGAGAGGGCTATTTTGGAGAGAGGTAATAGTAGAAGAGCAGGCATGGGAGTGGAAGAAAGGAAACAAAAAGCGCCTTCTGATGATGGTGGAGTGCCCCCCGTGGCCATGGGGCAGAGTGTGCATCTGGGCTCAAGGCACACTATGAGGAACAGAGAGTTCACTCCCTTATGCATCATACTGGTGTGTAATCTCAAGAAAATTACCTAACTCTTTATTTGAGAAGTAAGGGTGACACCTGCCAACTTGACAGATTTGTTGTAAGGATTAAATGTGATAACATATATGTGTATTTTGAAAAATAGAAAGCATTTTACAAACAGAAAGGGATTATTATTAGTAGTAGTAGGAGATTGGGCCAAAAAGAAACACTTTGATCAGAACATGACACGTTCAGAGGTCAGTATGCAGTCACCAACAATGGTCCATCAGAGATCCTTCATCTGGGCTGTGTGTTACAAAGATCCCTCTGGCTGACACTGAAGATGAAGAGCTGGGATGAGCAGGGATGGAGCCATTTGCACCAGCTGAACTAGAGGTATGTGGGCTTGCTGGGAAACAGGAACACTTAGGAGAGGTACAAGCGATATTGTCAAAACTGAATCAGCAACATGCCACGGACTCTACCTTTCTGGGGAGAGTGAGATGAGAAACAGTGGCATAATTTGGCTAATTGATGTCATTACGTCCACAGCTCACAGGGTAGAACCTTTCTGGTTTGTCCAACCCTAGACAACGTATACTTTACAATCGCTCACTAGTCCCAATCTTAGAAGATCTTTTCTAAACAATTCCATTTTCCTTAGGGGAAAGTACCGTTAATAAATGCTGGTGATTCTTGTAAACCTCCAACACTTCAGGCACATTCAATTTCATAACATATGTCAACTGAAATAGGAACATTTACTCTTAAAAGGAGGATTCTTGACATTCTAATTTGCACATCTACATTCGATTTATCTCAGAGAAACCAAGTAAAAAAATATTTCTTCTTTCAAAATTGCCATTTTCCTGAATGTGGAGTGGCACAGAATCAAGAATGAATCTCTTGAAAACAGCACATACTCATGGAAATAACCCACTATCCATTTGGCCAAAGGAATGTTCATTCTGAGCATTTGCTTCAAAGATAGACCTGCTGATGGAAACGTCTGACTAGCAAGCCAAATCTTTCCTAACCCACTTCTGTGGAACATCTTACATTGATATGAACCCAGATTTGCTCTGGTTTCAGGCAGATGGCTGCTAACAGACCAGGGACTAAGCAAGAGATAAGAATGTATGGCAATGCTTTCATTATGCTCATTATACCCGAGACACCAAAAGCCTGGTACACACACACTATCGCCGATATTTCCACTCACTTTATCTTACTGGCCACCTGATTCATTTCCAATTAGGACTTAGACCAAAAAAGAAAAAAAATGCTGAAAGTATTCCCAGAAGACTAAGGGGAAAGAGCTAGTAAAGATCTCCCGTTTTAAAGGCCGTTATCCTTATACTTTGTTCTCCCTCCTTTTAGTTTGTCAGCCTTCAGTGTTAAAATTTATCAAATTTAATCATCTATCTGTATTTTTTCAGACTATATAAGTCACCCTATGTGTAACTTCATAAGCTGTACAGAATTTGAAAATATGAAGCTCAAAGGAATTTAATTCTCAAACCCTATAAGTCTACATGTGTTGGATTCTGGGCACAAGTACGGACTCCACTGAGGTCACAGTGAATCAGGGACGTATTGAACTAAGAATTCAGATTTTCTGCCTTACAGGATTTTTTCCATGGGACCAGACCATGAATCTCTATTAAAATCAAGACTAAAATATTTAGAAACACATGATCCAGTTCTCAGTTCTCAAAGTTGAAATGTGTACCCTTTAATAGTTTAGCAAAAGAAAAAAGAAAGAAAAAAAAACAAATTTATTAAATCAACATCCATTTATTATATTTAAACAAAGTATCAATAGACACACGATTTTCCCTCCCAAAATGACTACAGTCTAAGCTGAGATTTAGGTGCAGAGATTTAGGAATTGTGTTTTCTGATGGAAGAAAAAGGGGGGGGGGGTGTACTTGCTCTGTTTGGTGCACCAAACTCTCTCATCAAACCAGTTGGATTATGGTCTTAATCACCATCATAGATGAAAGCAACCTACAAATTCGGGAACCCACAGCCAAAGTACTAGGAAGACTCTGTCCTGTGGGAACAGCAGCAGTGTAATTAGGAGACACGTGCACACAAAGTGCCCGAATAAATGCACTTGTACTTAAATTGTATTTCTACTGGTTGTCAGTAGAAAGCCCTAATGGGAAATTTCTGATTTAGGGGGCATTAGAAGGAGGAGCAATTCCATTATTTGAATGGCACAAAGCCCACTCCCCTCCACCCCCACCCTCCTGGCAAGTGAGTAAGCACCAGAGTCTATGTTGTCCAAATAGATTATTAAACTCCCCCCAGGTCTCTCCTTTCCAAAACGTAAAAAAAAAAGAATCTGTCAGACTATCAAAGCATTGTCAGTGCCAGTAAAACACATCATTAAGGTGAGTAATTTTCCTGTTTACTTCAAACACTTTTTTTCCCAAACTCAAACCTGGACAGGTCTGATCAGGTAAGGCTTTGGAACGAGTAAAAGCGTCCCCAATTTCCACATAAACGCTGCAGGCCATGGGGCAGAGACAAGTCTCAACGGAGCACTCCACAGTAGTCAAGCTTCCCGGCGCCTCTGGTCTTGTCTCCCTCATACCTTACAAGTATCGTCATGCCTCCCAACCTGCAAAATCTGTTTTACATGCGCACACACATCCCGTTTGTTTTCTTCCTTCTACCTGTAATTAATCTATATGTGTGCTCTGAACCACTCTTCACAACAATTCTTTCTTTCCTGTGCATCTTTCAAAATAAAATATTTTCCACTCTGAATTCCCAGGTTCTTGATGTGAAGACACATGGCCAAGCACAAAAGAATAACCTTCTCTAATTGCTGAAATACTCTAGTTGTGCAATCAGTGGAGTAGAGATCTAACTTTTCCCTTTTTGGGTGGGGAAACAGGTACCATTGTCTTAATAAAACAAATGTTTCAAGATCTACCCTTCATGCAAATATATGTACTAAGTAATTTGTGTTTTCTTTCTTATGAAAAAGGAAAGTAGAGAAAAATGCCTTTTTTTTTTTTTCTTTCAACATCAGATTGATCTTTCAGTGCGGTTTGTTTCTAAGGAGACAGGAAATTGGAGTGGGTGTTTAGTCCTAAACCTATTTTGTCTGTGTGGAGAGATCAGTAGAGGTCTATGACTTGACTCCCTAGTCTATAAAACAGGGACTTTAAAAAAATAAAAATAAAAGGCCCCTAGATCACAGGTGTGTTGTGTGTTTGCTGTTTGCAAAGCACTCTGCATTCTTTGGGTGAGAGGTGTTGGGCTTGTTATTAAGACACTACACTTACCTAATCCTAAATGCTCACAAATTGGGAAGACAGTTTTCAAGCCAAAGGCACCATCTTTTTTTACACTAGAGACAAATGGATTCACATATTTGTCTGAAGTACTTACTTGCCCCTACTCATTTGCCCTGTTTTCTTGATGCCATCACCATCATCACCACAGCTCCCCTGCCTGCTCCTCCCATACCTACTTTGTTTTAGGTAGAGCAAAGAAATGTGAAGAAAATTAAGTAATGAATGACACAGAGCTTACACTGAGTGGAAGCTCATTTGTGTCCCCACCCTAGGGGCAAAGTAAAGGAACCAGAATGAGGGAGAGCCTGAGCAAAACCGATCCCATTTACTGTATAGCAATAGGAAACAAGGAAAGATCCAGCTCATCTCTGCCCCTAATCTCTTTATCACATGGGAAGCAGTTAAATTGGACAGGCAAAAACCACAGCTATAATAGAAACAGGTACAAGTAATGAAGGTCAAGATACTAGTAAGATGGGCCCTCCTTTCAAGGGTCATTCATTCCTGTTATGTATTTGCCAGATCACTTTAGGCCTAGAGAGGTAAATAACTCTGCATCTGTAACATGTGAGTGTTAATCACCTCCCTTGCAGAATCATTGTGTGAATCAGTTACTATAATGTGAAGTGCCTTGTGCAGCTCCTAGACTGCTGCTCAGTAAATGACAATTCCAGTTTCATCTCCATTATCTACATTTTGGAGTTGGTCTTCAGTTGCCAACTTCTGACACCATAATACCATACACAGAAGAATAAGCATAATCAATTCTATTGGCAGAGGAAGAAATGTAAACTCAAACATTATGTTTTATTAGAAAATGAAGAAAGGAGGAAACAGCTTTTATTTTACTCATCCTTCCCATGTCATTAGTATAACTTGTGGCTTAGGAAGCTAAGGTGTCTCTAGCTCCAGCTATTTCATGCAAGGTTTACCAGAGCTACTAGCCTTCTCAAGAAAGTTCACTCTGAGGAATGTCCTTGGATTTGGGACGTTGCCTCTAACAGCTGTCTATCTGGCAGTCCTTGGGGTTGACTATAAGAATAGTCAAGCCCTATGCAGAGGAGTCTCAACTTTCATGTCTTCCATTAGCCAGTCACTTAGTACAACCCAATGAGAAGAAATCTGAATGTGCACATTGTCTGAAGACTCACATCTCCTAATGAGAGCATGGCAGCTTTCATGGAACACCAAGTTCCAGGACAAAAATCAAAATGGAAGCCCTATATGTTATAAATTACAACCTACTATTTATCAGCCAAATGCCCACTTCTTTAATTACAATACTCCTGTAATAGAGGAATAAGATTAGAAAGGGCAAGGGGCTCAAACAGTGCAGATTGGGAACAGACTTGCAAAACTACTGTAAAATGAACAGATCAAAATACCAGAGTCCTAACTCCGCCACTAGTAGCCTAGAGATTCAGGTTCCTCATTTTACCTGTGAGCTTCAGCACCCTCATCCTTAAGAGGAAGATGAGGATAACAACACCAAACTTGGGGTGTTGTGAAACTCAATAGCATGGAAATGAAAATAATCTGTATGTTATAAATGTATAAATAAAAATTACTCAAAAATAATTTAAGCAATACCTACAAGAAAACTGTGACACTTTCTCCCTACTTAGGCTGGCTATCCTCTTCAAAAGATTTAGATTTAACTCGATTCACTGGGTGGAAAATTAATAATAAAGATAACTAATCTATTCAAGTGAAAATATTTCATAGGCACAGAAAGAACGCGGGAGTCAAGGAACTTGAATCAGCAGATTTAAATAACAATCTTCCACATCAACATCACAAGGGTTTTTGTTGTTGTGGTCACTGATACAAGCCTGTTCTCACCTAACTGGACTCTGAAGCTCCTATCAGTTTTCATTGCAGGGGAAGTTTGAAGCTTTGGCACTGGACCGGGAAACCAGGCCAACAACAGAGACAGGTTGCTCCTCTGAGTTAGCACTTCTGGCCCACCTCGTTTAGAAAATACTGGTACAGGAGCTTTTGTTTTTTTTCCATTTCCCTAGTACTGTGATGGGACAATTCTACACGACATTTTAAACCTTGCAGGATTGATTCCACGGGAGTGTTTTCATTTCAGTTGCTCTAGAGCTTGAAGTGATATTCATCCCATGTTTACACACTCATTCCTTTATTCCAATAATTTTTACTGAATGTCTACATGTCTCCCTTACTCCTTCAAAGCCCAGAGAAAATGTACCTTTATTTTTTCTTGTGATACATATTAATTTGTCTTTTATTATAATTACAGGTCTCCTCTGTTTTCCCTGCCAAAGGACTATGGACTCCTTGATGGAGACCTCTTACCTTACCCATTTTTGACACCAGCAGAAGCAAACCACAAGGACAACAAAATTACATGCTAGGTAAAGGAAAAATGACACACATAAAACCAACAAAAGGAAAAATATATTTAAGATTAATAAATATAACACTGAGGTCGGTGATACAAACTCATTATTATAAAAAGCTGCTAGTGTTTTCAACTCCTGTTACTAAGCAAGAAGTTTTTCACTCCAATAAAATCAATGCTGATATCCAGTTTCCAGACGGTTTCAGGATTTTTTTTTTAGTGTGCTCAAATGAACTTTGTGCCTAACCTTTGCTATGAAAATGGGAGATGTAGTAAATCACATTGAAAGGTAGATTTTGTTTTGTTTTTCAAACCCGCAAGTTATCAATCCTTTGCATCAAGAACTGTGGCAGACTGTTAAAAAAGGTAGCTCCTAAGTCCCATTTATTAAGGCCCAGCTTTATTCGCCACCCAGATTCCTTTTGTCAGGTCTAAAATCTGAACTCCAGGTTGGGCTGGGCTGTCTTTGTGTCAACGAGAGCTCCAGACACTCACCAAAGCCCCTCCTTCATTGCTCTCTAATCCCAGTAAACAGCCATTTGCCTTTCATTCCAGAGTCTGAGAAAATGAAGGTCGATGGTGCAGCTAATATTTAATCAGTATTAATAACTCCTAAATTGTACACAGAAAGATAATTGTATATCAGATGAGATGTGCCTGTGAAATAAATACAAATTTACCCCAGAAAAAATAATTTATCTCAGTTGCAAAAAAGTTAAGATTGCATTTTGGGTTGCTAACGAAATGATTAAAAGGACAAATATTTGAATAAAATCCTCAGAGCAGCATAGATATCCTTGACACTAAAATGTAGTTAGAAGTAGATGAACTAATTTTAAAGGAAGTTGTTTCAAACACTGCCTAGTTATATCTTTAAAATAATGCATGCACTCTTCTCCAGCTCTTTCATTCCCGCCCTTAATATCTGGGTCAGATAATCAGGTGGAGGGGCGGGGGAAGCAGATTCTCTATAAACTGAAAGTCAGATTCTAACTTGTTTGCATGGATCTAACCTTCAGAAGAGATGTGTAAAGTTCTTAACCATATTAAATGCACTATCAATTAGAGCAATCTTTGTTGTACACATCTCAGAAACAGCATGTTCCAGGCACTACAGCAAGAAGAAACATTTAATAGGACTCCTGATTCCTCGTTTCATATGAGTTTCTAGTCAGGGGTTTGCAAAGTCTTTTCTCTTAGTCCAGTTGGCATCGCTAGATTTAGAAATATGGTGTCAGTCAAACATTTTGAATCCTTCTTTGGGTACCAATAAAAATGAAAGAAGTTTATTACCAGTAAATAGCCTTTGTTATATATCCACAATATCTCATGTTCAAAGAGGGATAAAAAGATTCATAATTGAATTCACTAAACATTCACTGAGGACCAACCACGAGTCAAAGCACAAATACATTTTTCTAGTTAACTGATTTTATAAAAATAACTGCTATTTTTATTAGCATTTCTTCTTTCATTCCCAAATCAAAAGATCCTTCCATTTTCTTTGAGCTACTGTTAGAAATATTCTTTTTTACCCAGTAAAAGGCCAAAAGTGTTAATCCTTATATATAGGATAAAACACAGGAAGAAGGCTTAAGAATTTAGGCCCCAGTACATTTCTTAGATAAGAAAACTGAAGCTCAAAGCTGCAGAATGTCCTGGCCAAAGACATCAAGTCAGTCACTAGGTTCCTGGCCAGAACGCCCCTTTCTTTAATCAATAAAATTTCCTTCCAGAAATTTCCAGTGCAAGGCAGAGCCAGAGAGAAGAAAACGCATTCCTTTATCTGGCCAACTATAGACCTGTGGGTCCTCTGAAAGCAGTAGAATGAATAGCCAAGACTAATCCTAAGAGAAGAGAGGAAAGCACAGAACCCCAAACTGCCCAGACACTTGAGAAACACAGCGTTGGACTTGGTCACCACAGTGCTGGTAGGGTGCAGCTCTGAACAACTGTGCAGGACATGAGACTCTGTTACAATGATACAAAACAGCCCTGACTACAGGAAGTGGGTTTCTAGCTCTGAAATATATACTGCAAATCAGCTCCCAACCTCACGCTCTCACCTCCATGCCCCCTCTTCCTCACCTCTTACCTAAGTTATTGCGACAGCCTCCCAATCAGCCTCCCTGCCTTCAGTCTTCTTCCCACCTGCACATTGCTGCCAGTTATCTTCCCCCAGTAGAATATTAGGTCATCCTCCCTGCTCAGAGCCCTTCCATGTCTCCTCAATGCCTGCAAGATTAGAGCCAAACCGCTCAGGGCGATTCAGAGCCCTTCCCAATCCAGCTCTGTGGACTGCTGTCCAGCCTCATTTCTGCTTCTCTCCCATCCTTCTAAACTCTGCATGGCCCGAGCATAGCAGAGTGTTTACCACTCCCATACTTACACAACATGCTTATGTCTCCAGGCCTTTATTCCCGCAGGTCCTCCACCTGGAATGCTCTTTCCCTCCCTCCCCATTGCACAGCCCTGATGGTCTCTGGAGAGCCATCTTGGAGTGTCAAATCCTCTGTGAAGCTAAGGTAAATCGGTCTGTTTTCTGTGCCACAGCACACTCTGTTCAGACAAGGAATCTTTTTTGTTGTTGTTTTTGACAAATATTTGTTAAGACCCATTCTATGAGCCAGCACTAAGACACAGAGATGAAAAGACAAAGTTATTGCCTCTGAGTCCACAGGGTAAAGGTGAGCAGGCACGCTGTACACTGTCATTCTTAACATGTGAACCAAGTGTAGTGAAGATAAGAAAATCCTGAGCAAGTATTTGTGTGCTGGGGGGTGACAAGGGAAGACTTCATCTACAATTAAGGCTTCCAGTGACTTTTAAAGGATGAGTAGGAGTCTGCCTGGCAGACAAGGAGGGTGGTAGGTAGGGGACATTCCAGGCAGATTATAGCACCTGTCATGCTGAATTACAGCTAGGTTTATCAGTTTGCCCTGACAGACTTCGAGCTCTTTGGAGAAGGGCTAACTTACCTATTCATATCATTACTCTACAGCCTCTCACTCTGATAGTAACCAGCATGACTTATCAAGGGCCTGCTCAGAAGCAGGCACTGGGCTACAGGCTTCACACATTGAACTCTCAACAATTTGCAAGGGTGGCTATCTATACTTCAAAGAGGAGGAAATTGAGTCTCAGAGGGCTCTGGTCACTTGTAGTGAACTGTGGAGTTATGTCTGTTTTCGTTCAAAGTGTGTGTACGTTCTGGTGCTCAAGTGATACACTTTGAAACTAAATGTGTGATTTAGTGAATTTTAACAACTGAGACCTAATGATATAGGGTTTTCAACTTCACTTCAACAAAGGCACCTAGGGACATGCGTGTGCATGCAAATGATGTAAAATACACAAAGCACCAGTTGGAGAAATCCTACGCAGGCCATGAGAAGTGCACACTTCACTATCCCAGTGTGGGTGGGCAGTAATTCTGAAGCTTCTGAGAAGATAAAATTTAAAACACTTCAATGAAAATCATTTTAACAATGTCTTTTTCATGCAATTACTGAGCTCCCCACATAGCTGGTATTTCTTAAAATTACTGATTAAAGGTCTTCTTCATCTTTTTGTTGGGGTATTTCACTCAGATATTTACTTTTGTATTCATACTGTATTTCATTAATTTAATTCATTCTGTATTTTCTTAATATTTTCTCTAGTAAAAGTTACATACGTCTTAAAGTGCCAAGAAAAATTAAAAAGAGAAAACTAAAAATAGTTAAAATGAAAAATATACATAGTCGCACTTCCTAGAAAGACCCACTGTTAACAATGTGGTGTCCATAAAATCATTTCTAAAATTTGTATGAACAAAAGGGAAATTAAGTTTCTGGAAGTGAACTAATTCCTTTCCAGGAAATCAATCAAATATAATCAACCCAGATTCATTTCGGTGACCACCTGTTTCTGAATTTCCCAGGCAGAGGGCAATACTTGTTCTTGCTACATACAATACTTATAGATACCTCGGAAAGTATGAAAAGATTTGGTTTTATGGGCAAGAAATCTTTCATTATGCTAACTCCCCTTACTATTTTTCTTATCATTCCCTATCCTTTCCTTGTTTTCTTTGTCTTTGGTCCATGTGGCTCATGTTCTGGACAGAACAAAAAAGAAGCAAGAAGGGAAAAGAGAAGACAGCAGGGGCTCCAGGAGTAGTGGGGAACATTCATCTTTCTTGTGAACCCTGTATGTTTGTTACACATTACAGCACATTGCCAAAGGTGTGTCAAGAAATAGATCACTGCCATAAAATATCACTACTTCTTAAAGTACATAGATGGAGAAAGGTATACAAGTAATATCTACAAAACAAACAAAAACACCAAGTGGCTTCTCACTACCTCTCCCACAGGACATTTCCATATATGTATATGATAAAGCAAAGGACAGAGAGGAACAGAGGCAATTAAAAATCCCGCTAAATGATATTGACAGTATTCAAGTTATTTTTCCTTATTGACTTACGTCTCCCCTTCTGTTATTTTCTTTTTGCTCAAGTTTTGAGCAACACCTCTGAGTACTTTGGAGCAAATATCCTGGTGCTTCTCATGTTATTCTTTGCCCAAAATCTCTATCATGATCATTTAAAATTTTGAAAACCAGTTTCTTTTTGTGTATCACTGGGTTAATAGGTAGACTCCTGATATTCCTAATACTTATGTATACACTTTATGTTAACAAGTGTTTTCTACCACTTAGGTCCATGTTGGCATTGCCCACACACCATGAGGGCATACATTTTAACCATCAGGCTGTAAATACATACACTTACTATGAGAAGAAATAGCATTCATTATAAAGGGAATCCTCTAAAATTTTATAAATCTTTAAAAAAATTAGACATGTTTGAACAGGCACCAACACACAAACAAGTCTTGGCCCTATCTTATACAGAATGGGTTGGCTGCAAACGTTCTCCTGCAAGCTCCATCTTGCCTCTTACAAGAACATCCATCCCTCAAACACATCATTTCACCTACTCTGCCTGAAGGAAAACAAAACACACACATAAATCACAGCGTTTTAAAACTGTTATTATTAACTCTTAAGAAATCTCTTAGGCTCATGCTACATCCTTGAAGAGAAGAACCAAATTTCTGGTTACCAAAATGCCACCATCTGATGATGGCTCGGTTTGCTTTCCCTCTGCATAGGCTGATGAAGATAACCTGCACCTTCCTTTTTCTTACCTGCAGGACTGATGCCTGGCCTGGCACTGACTCATAAGGCCAGAGACGCTAGCTCATGGCAGTGATTCAGTCATGAGAATTCTAACAGGAGCCTCTCCCCTTCCAGTGCTTCAAGGAGGAAATTAGTCCCTGGGAGGTATGGCTCATGACCTAGGCACAGTGTTATTGTGTCTGTGATTAAATACTGCAAAAAGGTGCAGTGTCATCCGAGTGAGGGCAGCCACTCTAACGATAACAGGACTGTCTGCATAGGGAAGCGTCAGCTGCACACTCCAGTTAGAAGAGCCTTATAAAAAGGTCCTTATCTCCTGCAGCCAGCCATTCCCATCAATTCAAGAGAAGAGTGTGAATTCTGTTCTAGAGACCCCTTGGGTTTCTCCTTCGCAAGAAGAAGAAAGGCAGCAGGGTCAAGAGTTTGCAAGCTAGTCGGTTTCCTGCTCTTGTTACAAGGGGTGAGAGAGAATATGGTAGGAAGTTTTGAAATAGGCTGGATATGAATCATCTCACTCAATCAGAATCTTAAACTGGGACCCCAGGTAAAAGAATGTGGATGCAGTTTTACAAGATAGGAGAGTCCAAGCCTTCTCTGCTGTGCATCCTAAAGTAGCAGTAATGGTGGCATGCTGCTAGGCTTCTGAGTTTACAAACCATCTCCTCTCATTATCTCATTTGATGCTTACAACAACCCTAGCAGTTAGGCATCATAACCTCACTTTAAAAGATGAGAAAAGTGATGTATGAGGGAGGTAAAGTGATTCACCAAGGTCCCAGGTAGAAGATGGCTAGCTGCTCAGCCATTACTATCAGATCTCTTCTAGTAAGGCAGTTAATCACGTCAGCGTCTTCCCTGGTCTCGATTCTTTCTCCCTACCTTCCTTTGCAGCCCCCAGGATCAGGGTCTTTAGCTACTGACACTTGCCCTCTCCCATTTCTGTCTTTGTGTGTTGAGTACACTATATAACAGATTGAGGGTTCAGCCCCATCATCTCGCGTCTGCACGACTGTGGCCTTTTCCAAACTGCTGCTCTTACTCCAATCCCTCTCCAACCAACCTCCTCCATATACTACTAATTAATTGACTTTATGTGCAGATCTGAGCATGATAATTCCTGTGCTCAAAGAGTCTTCGGTGTCAGCACATAGCCCATGGAGTAGAGTCCATATGTCTTACCCTGCACAGGCTAGCCCCATGCCACCTTTTGAGCCTTACTCTCTGCAGTTTCCGATGCAAGACCCCAGTTCTAGGCAGAAGGCCAGCGTTGGTGTCTTGTGGGGAGCACAGCAGGCTTGTCCCATGTTTTTACTTTATCTGCTTGTACTAGCAGATTGGAAAGTCTACCCTCTTCCCCACATAACTGACTGCCTGGCTCAGAGTAGGCCAGCCACTGTCCTCCTCTCTCCTGGTAGCCACAAAACCTTCTCTCCTGGATGCACAGAATTTTCCATTCAAAGGGAACTTCGGAATTCTTTTTCTCATCTAAAACCTGTGTCAGCATCCTGCCTGCCTCTATTTTCACACTGTCTAGTAGCCGAACACTCACTACCACTAGAGGCAGTGCATCCCATCCCTAGAAAACCCTGACCATTCTTCACTATGAGCTGGAAACGACCTCCTTCTTTTGTGGTACTTGTGCCCACTGGGAATCTCCAAACAAGATTAAAATTTGGCCATTTTCAAGGAAGCTGGCAATAAATAAGGAGCTCTGCACAACAGATTAACAAGATCACCATTTCATAGCATGGGTCCTCGTAAGTTGGGAGCTGTAGCTGTAATCAATAAATACACCGGTGCTCTCTTCCAGAGCACATTAATGTATCTAAAACTGTGCTGCTTAAGAAGTTGTTTAAGGTACTCGTACATCGGAAATGTTCACGGCAGTGTGCCTGGGTATAACTCAAAGCCACAAGGTAAATATTACACATCTTCCTGAAACTTCAGTTTGAAAGACGTTTTTTTAATGAGGAGAGGAGACATGTATATTTAAACAATATATTTATAATGAAGTGCAAAATTGAAATAAATGTAACAGGAAAAAAAACAGAAATCATATGTCTTTCATCGAACACTACAGAATTTACCCTCAGGATGCCCAAGGTAGACATTCATTTCCCACTGCTCCTAACTGGGATAAAAGATTTAAAGTACTGTCCTAACTTACCATCTCCTCTACATAGTGGAAGGCTAGGCACCAGAAGGTAGTTATTCCACAAAGAGGGTACCTACCCTGTTACAGACTTGATAAATTGTGAGTGAGGGCAAGTTTAGTCTTAAGTTATGATCCATCCTAATAAAAATCAACATCTACCAGGTACATGGTTGACAGTCTGAGGCCCTTTCCATTCATTATATCCAATCCTACCAATAACGCCACTCCCTAAAATAAAAATTATCCCATTTAGAAGCTGCCCTAGAGACAGTGTCTTGCCCAAAGCCATTCAGAGAGAAAGATGGAACTCAACCCTAGGTCTATCTGGCCACAAAACTTGAATTCTTTCCACTCACCACCCTGCCTCCTTAGGTACTTCAGTTTGTCCGGGAGGAGGCAAGGATATGCTGGGGAGCTAAGCACTAAGAAAGTCATAACATGTGTCACCTGCATTCCTGCAGGATAACTAAAACAGGTGTACTACAAGCATCTCCCATGCTACAGGACTATGTGCTTTGTACCACACCTCGTTGTAAGTTAGCAGTTGAAAGAACATTTTTATTTTAAACCAGGAATTTATAAAAAAATAATTCCCTATTCTGCTTCAATGTTTCAAAGTACTAAATTGTCTGTTTCTGAAGTCTGAATTCCTATGTCAAACAAATTAAGAAAGCAATAAATTAGGAGTAAATCTATGCCACATAACCATATGCCTAAGTAACAACTTGAAAACAAATTTCAAGCCATTTAAAAAAAAAAAGAAAAATCTGTTAGCTTAGAAATGCTTATAAGCAAGTCTTAGAAGGATGTAACCTGTCTCACTGTTCATTTAACAGTGTGAGCAGCATACAGGCAAAATACATCCATTCTAATTCCCCCCCTTTCTAATCTACTTTGTCTTGAAATGTTTATTCTCCATGTGGTGAGCATGGTTGATGCTATTCTGAGACCAGTGATAAGAGATGTCCAAGTAGCTCTGGGCATGACATAGTATAAGTGGATATTTTCTGTGCAAAAGCATACACTGTCAGAATCTGATCTAAGCTCTGTGAGTTAGGTTGTGTTCTAGGTCAGTGGGAAGGAAAGCTTAGAATTGAAAGTAATCATAATAAAAGAATCCTTCTAACAGGTGGAAAGAACATTTAAAAACTTGTAAGTGCTTCTACAAGGAAGTACAGCTTTAACTACATTATGGCACTAACTAAAGAGTCAAGACCCACACTTACCAAAATAAAACTATCAGTACTACACGTAAAAAGGACCTTAAATTTTAATTGCTTATCTTTATTTCACTAAAATACTGCCAGATAATTATGGAAACCTTCTTTCTTGGAAATTTCAAAGCATTTTAGGAAAGTACAGAGAATGACATATTTATCATATTCATTGACTAAGACCACCTAGTATTGGGTTTATTTTGAAAACAAATGCACATTTCTCAAAAAGGAACAAGATTTTCTAGACCAAAGAAAGTAAGAAGTTCCCTTTCCACTCCTTTCCTGAAGTAGTTCAGTCAAAGAAAAGGAGTATGTTCTGATACTTTGAAGCAAAAACTTACAGCAAACTATAGAAGGCAGTGATCAAGAAAGTAAAGATTCTAGATTGAATTTGAACATTCTGTTTCAACTGGTTTGGTTGTTTCCCTCTAAATTGAAGTTCATACCTTGAAAATATACTATAAAAGCTGCAAAATTATCTCAGAAAACATCCACTAACACATTTGAAGTGAGCATGCTATACTTTCATAGAAGGACCCAGTCACTATTTTCTAAGCATTTCACTTCCTGTTTTTCATATTCTTCGTTTTGATTACCCTCTCCCTATTCTTACTCCTAATTCCAAAGTATCTAAGATGATAGTTATACTTGGTGGGGGGTTGAGGAGAGAATCTATAAAAACTTAAAAGAAAAAATCTGTTCCCAGTTCTTATACCTCTTAACACCTACCTCCAATGTTCGTGTGAAGAAAAACATTATAACTGAAAACCAAGGAGTGCTAGGGAAGGGATCGATTCTGCAATATGTGTACATTATAAAAACTTATACAAATTGCTGTATATTTAACTGCTTCTTCAGGAGGAAACCGGACTAGACGCAGTCTGTATTTCCTTGTGGTCCTGCTGCACTTTCCTTTCTCTAGAACACAAGTTCCCAAATCACCTGACATTCTGCCTTTTACACCAAAAAGTTCACAGGTGAGTTAATGTTTGTGAAATTATATGATGATTCTCAGACATACTCTTTGAAGATAAATATAAAATATAGTCTATTACCAATGAGTACTATGAAAGAACAGCATAAGCCTATGAATGAGGTATGGTAACTCATTCCGGTTGATGATTTTATTTTTAATAGACTGATTTAAATCATTATTTGCCAAGTGTCTCCACAACAGGATAGATTTTCTACGCATCCATTTAACTGTGGAAGGACAGAAAACATTATTCCCAACTTTTATTATGAAAATACCTGCCCTGTTACCTGTTGATAAATCTGCTTTATCTAATTATCAATAAACCCTATTTGCCAAGATCCCCATTACTTCTAGGGTTTTGTATAGAAAGGTGAGAAGAGTGAGTACAGGTAATAAACTTGGACAGATAGTATTTAAAGGCACCACCAACCCTGTATCCAACACAAAAAAACCTGTGTCCTTAAATACCTCACTATCACCAAAACAAAGGGACACAACTCTGTCCATTAGCACTCCTAGCCGCTCTCACAGCCAGCTGCCTTTGGGGCACTTCATCCCTCAACACACCTATGTAGACAGCACAGTGGCAGACACACACAAAGCCTATTATTTTCAGATTAAATAGGATCCAATTTTTTTAATAGGTAAAATGCTTAGTAATATCTTCAAAAGTTGATCCAATCTCTGAAAGAATGGTCTATACTACAGAATTTCTTTTTCCCAGTATCATTCTTAGCAACGTTGGATAAGTGTTCATTCTAATTTCCTAGAGAAATTTTTGAGAAACATAAAATTATTACACATCAAATACTTCAAAATTCTGGCATGTCAAAATGCTAAATAAAATATTAATTATAATAGTATATCTGTTTTTGATGTCACATTTATAAAAATAACTTAAAATTTTATGTTTAAGTAAACTTAATACACATATGTCAAAGCGCACAAGGTATTTCAGCACATTTTATAGGACTATGAGAATGATTTTGCTATTTTAAATGATTACAGTGATTTACAGTAGTCAGAGCTTTGCTTGTATGACACAGAGTGAATCAGATCTTTGACTTATTTGATGACAATCCTTTGCTCAGAAATGGAATCCATAATTATAACATTGTTCTTATGGAAAACGAAACTCGCTTTTCCAAGAATACAAAGGAGTGAAAAAAAAGGAGAGGTGATTTACATTGTTTAACATCGGGGCTGTATATTCAGAAATATGAAAATCTCAAAACACAGGGTAAAAGAAAAAAGTAAATAAAAGGGGAGGGAAAAGGACAAAA